>JAGYYJ010003002.1:0-33755 GCA_019671005.1 Hibiscus mutabilis | reverse complement strand
TTCTATGTTCTTGATTGTATTGGAACATGATTTTGATGTTTTATAATGTTAATGAGTGGGTTTAGACATTGGAATCCTGAAACCGTATGAATATCTAATTTTCTAGGTTGTTAGTTATGAGTTTTTTGGGAGTTGTGGGTGTTTAATGAATACTGGAGGTATAAGGATGATGTTAATGTGTTTTTGATGTTAATTGATGGATAAGATCCATAGGTTGTGGCTGGGTACAGTTTTTGAGTTGTTTGGTGATGTTTTTGGTTATTTTGGAAAGATAATTTCTTGAGAATTGATGAGGATTGTTGTAATTTGATTTGTTGGGTTGTGAATGCATTATGATGCATTAAAACCTCTATTTTATGATGGTTAAAATAGGAAAGGTTGAACCTCAAGCTTGAACGAACGTTTCGTAAGCTTTGAAGGCGTGTTTATCGTATCGGCAAGAAAGGCTTTGCGTGTCGGTGAGTGAGAACGTGATTTACAGCTTTTCAAAGGTTTGAAAGTTGTGTTTGGGAGTTTAGATCAAGCTTGAAATGCTTGTCTAAGCTCGAAAGTAAGTAAAGAAAGAATTCTCTCTCGAACTCGGTTTGGCAATTTGTTTTAATGTAGTTGTTTTGATGACTTGATTACTCACTGTATATGCATAATTTGAGCATAGTTTAATGCTGAAAATGGTTATCTAATGATGTTGATGCAGTTGGAAGTAAGGCATGCTTTGATAATGTTTTTGAACATTTTTAATGCAAGGTAAATTGCATTGAGTAAATGGTTTTGATTGATGCATATGAAAATAGTGAGTTAATGTTTAAGGAATGAATTATATTGGTAAGTGATGGTATGAAAACATTTTGGAAATGTTATCAGATATAGATGGCCGGCCATAGGATTGATAGTGCACTATAAAAGGTCGCCTTGGACGTGGAGGGGTTTTGATCCGATGTAACAAAAGTACCCTAACGATCGAGGGTTTTGATCTATGTACCAAGACTCTTATTAGTGGGTTATACATCTAACCGATGTTTGGGTTGTGATTGTACCCGGTTGTAATAGTACCTTTAATTCTGTTAAGATAGCATGAACTGTTGGGAACACTTGTTGAATCTGTGTATCCGATGTTGTATTTTGAAAAGTGGAACTTGGTTAATGATCACTTGAAAGCCAATATAATTGATGATATATCATGGAATGGTTTATGTTGCATAATGTTGGTTTAAACATGTTTTACTCTTTAAGCCTTGCATTGGTAGTATGCATGGGAAAGCTTAAATTGAGGGTAGCAAATGGGACTTTGTTGTTAATCCATGATACATATTGCATATGGAATAATATGCATGTTTTGGAAATGTTAAGTGCATGGTTTACAAGGCATGATAAAGTTGATGATGTTAAAAATGTGTTTTGGAAAGTGGTTTTTCAAAGGATTGTTAAATGGTTTTAGATGCATTGATGGTGTTTTGTTTTATAGCATTCCTCACAAAGCCTAGCGTGCTTACACTCTCTTTTTCCATCAATGCAGAGAATTAAGGTTGGAGCCAGCAAAGCGGTGCGACGGGAAATCAAGAGGACTTGTGTTTGCAAAAGTATGATTTTGATTTGGGCTTGTAGTAATAAAGGTAATGTGGTCGTTTGTTGTTTAGGAGGGTTATTTGCTAAACTACCTGGTTGTGCAAGTTTATGTTGATGTTTTGGATGTGTAATTGGCCATTTATGCTTGTTTGAAGTTTAGCTTGAGGCTTTTACATGTTAAGTAGGAAGCATGCTTATAGTTGATGAGTTGAATTGTGCTAGGCATGATTGAATTGCCTAATATGTTCGTTGGAGGATGAATAAGCATGCTTGTGGTGTTAGAAGATGATACATATATGTTTAAGCTTGTTGAATTGGAGCCAAAGTGTCATATGTTGGACCTAGAGGTCATTATAGGCCTTCGTGTACCGGTACGGATTCCCAAGGATCGGTACGCGGGGTCTAGTATAGGCTCAATTGGGTGAAAAATAGTTGTTAAGTGTTCAAAAGTACTATTTTTATTACCCTTTTTATTCATATTATTGCTAGACTTAGGCTCATATTAGTTGCATTATTAGTCATTCATGCATGTTTGCATTGTTTCCTTGGTAGACAAGCTTGATTTCATATTTTGCTTAATTTTGTGGAAAAAGATATTGCTTTGGTGTGTTTTTATGTTTGTGCAGAATCACTTGCCAAAGCAAGGCTTGAACCAGTTGCCAGGGCAATGCATGAAGGAGATGCCGAGCTAGTTGCCAGGGCAATGCATGAAGGAGATGTCGAGCTAGTTGCCACGGCAACTGAGTTTTCCTTGCACTCTTTTACCAAGACGGTCCAATCGGCTATCACACCTCAACTCACGATAACCTGGCCTATTCTCTCTCATTTGATTACATCTTCTTTTACTTATTTGCTTTCTAGTTTAGTTGTTAGTTAAAACTCCTACAATCACCTACTTGTGTTTTTTTCTTTTTACAGTGCAAGAGATTAGATTCTTGAAGTGGCACCAATCCCTGTGGAGATGATATCTTTTATACTATAACTTATGACGTGTACACTTGCACAATTATGGAGCATTTATTACACGCAACAATAGCCTAGGTATCGAGACATGGGTTTGCGTGCCGTTACACTCCTGACATTTTTAAAGAATCATACCGATATGCGGGGTATCCTATTTGTACCTGAATTGGTCACTGGAATTTTGGGTCATGAGAAATCACAAGGGGGATCGGTATGGGGTCGAGACCGTATCGGTATGGGTGGGTCAACACATCGTATCGATACGATTGTTTATGTATTGATACATGTAGCCGTTATGGTCGCTAGGCTATATCGGTTTGGGCTTGCCCGTGTCGGTACATACTGTTGTTTTTGTGCATTTTAGTCTACTGAAGTTCGCAAATGTGCAATCTAGTCCTTGAATGTTAAGTATGTAATTTAATTGAGCTTGGATGATTGTTTTGAGCAGGAATTTAACATGTGAGCAAGAAATTGGACTAATGAAGAACTGGTAAACTTAATTTTAATTAAGTCCCTATAACTTGTGGAAATTGCATTTTGGACCCCAAAGTATATATTTGAGCAATTGTACCTTGTTCTAAAATCTGATTTCATGTAACGTTTCCGCCAATGCGTGTTCACCTTAGGAATTAAATTGATGCATTTAGACAAGATAAAAGAAGAAATGGGACCGATTTAGGTTATTAGCTCAGGTTTGATTCGGCAAACCTAATGTGATCCTTTTAGCTTGATTTCGGCTAGGCCGGGTTAAGGGGGTTACACAAATAAAGGCAAAATATAAAGCAATAAAGAACTCCAAACATAACTAAATGACATAAATATTATTAAATTCAAAGCATAATTCAAAGCAACATAGATAATCCAATTTAAACCTAAAAACATAATCCAAAAGCATAAAACTCAAAGCATAATGTCATAGGAAATCAAACTAAGAACAAAGATGCATAAAATTCAAATCCTAATGCGATAATATGATATGAATGAGATGCAAAAGCCTAAGGAGCATCTTCATCCCCATCTTCCTCGTCTTCTTCCTCCATGCCATTACCACCAAGAGAGTGACCACACCATCCATCATGAAACGCAGTGAGAGTCATGTCCATAGAAGCTTGGCGAGACTCCATGGAAGTCACTCAAGCATCTAAATAATTGAAACGAGCATCAAGAGAACCAAACCTTGTGCTCATCTCGGCAAAGCGGGTGTCCATGTGAGCAAACTTCCCATCAAGATGGGCTATGAGAGCATCAAGGGAAGGTTGAGCAACTAGAGCCTCCGAAATAATTGGAAGATTCACCACGGGATTGGGTTGAGCATCATCAGGAAGATTCGTAATCCTAATACATTCTTCATTATAGTAGGTAAACTTTGCTCGATGGATAGAATGATCATCAATAAGATTGGTGAAAGGAAAACCAAGATCATAAGAGCAATCGATCCCAAGCTTGTGAAACCTATAACTCAAGGCGGTGCCATAGATGAAAGAGGTGACAAGGGAGGTATGACGATTTTATACAAGGAAGACTACCTCGGCAAACATAATTTGGGCTAGGTTTGGGTGTTTTTCCTCAGAAAGTCAAAAATAATGAAGCCAAAAGTCATCGACTTAGAGAATGGTTGACCACTTACCACCGGATGGGCAAAACCCCCAAGTGATAAGAAAGTGAAGAAAACGTCCATGAGCATCAAGTACGGTTACGGAGCTGCCATAAGTTTGACCAACAGAATTGTCATCATCTAAACCCAAAAGATTAGATATTTTTGTGGAATCAAGTTGAAATTTTTGTCCCATAAGATAAGACTCAATAGCAATGACCTCGGTTTTATCTCAGTTTAAAATACACTGAGCATTGGAATAAAAAGTAAGGACAAGGTTTTTATAAAGAATGTCAGGTACGCTTAAAAAAGGTATAAATTTCCATTGTCTCGTTAAATCAAGATAACGAAAGTGAAATTCATCAGAAGTCATAAAAGGCATGGAAACAACACGCTCACGACATATTCTAAAATTTTGGTATTGTTTAAAATGGTCCATGGCATGGGGATATTGAGGCTCATTAAAATATTGCATAAAAATATGGTTTAGGTTGGGTTTGTTACCATTGTTTTCGGGATTGGGATTTGGATTTTGAGCATTAGAACTAGATGCCATCTCTTTTCTAGATCTCTTCTTAGGAGGCATGGTTAAAACTTGAAAAATTCAAACCACAAAATACATGTATGCATAAACATCACATTCAATCCAATAAGTCAATCTAATGATCGAGATAAGATTAAAATCTATATAGTATAGTTTAAAACCATATACAAGTGTAAATAATAATTTTGATAAAAACGAAACTGAAAAACAATATAGAAAAATATACGAGTATAAATTTATATTAGAATAAAAAAATTTCAGTTTTGAAAAAGATTTTGTAAAATCTGTGAAAACTATGTTATATACATTCTAAAAGTATAAATTTTAAACAAAAACAATATAATATAAATTTATATTAGAATAAAAAAATTTCAGTTTTGAAAAAGATTTTGTAAAATCTGTGAAAACTATGTTATATACATTCTAAAAGTATAAATTTTAAACAAAAACAATATAAAAATATATAAGAAATCAAAATTTAAAGAAAGTAAAGTTTATACCTTGAGTATGGATGAATGAAAGGATGATTTTGCACAAGCTTGATGGTAATGGCTTGGTTTTGATGTTGAAAACAAAAGCCCCCAAGAGTTTTGATGATTTGTGATGAAAAATAAGATATTTGGATGGTATTTATAGAGTATTTCTGTCCTAGGGTTTTGGGGAAAAGTTAGAGTTAGAGTTTAATTAGGAAAACCACTTTTAAAACCCTATTTAAAGCTCCAGCGGCTACGCATACCGATATGCTAAAGACGCGGACCGAAACTATATACCGGTACGGATATACTCTGTACCGATCCCTGACCCGTACCGGTATAGGATAACCTGTGCCGAAATGATATCTCTAATACCCGTATTGATACACTATGACCTGTATCGATACCCTTGAACCAAAAATGACATTTTTGGCAGTAAGGGACCCAAAAATTCAATTTCACTCGAATCGATATGCATGTATATGATATGAGAACATCATGAATGGGCAAAAACAGATGCATACTCCCCCTAACAACATGAATAGATGCATATAGGATCTAAAACACATAAACATGTAAATCAACCAAATTCAAGCAAATTTTAAACACAAAACAAGGCTCTAAGGTTCAAGAAAGTCTAGTAAGCCCTAATTCTCTCCTAAGAGACCAAAAACGCTATTTGTCTAAAGGTTTGGTAAAGATATCTGCTAATTGGTTCAAAGTGTCTACATACTCTAGAACTACATCATTTTTCAAGACACGATCTCGAATAAAATAATGCCTTATCTCTATGTGCTTGGTTCTAGAATGTTGGATGTGATTCTTAGTGATACAAGTAGCACTAGTATTGTCACACTTTAAGGGAATAGTACCTACAACAATTCCATAATCTAAGAGTTTTTGCTTCATCCAAAGGACTTGAGCATAACAACTACCAGCCAAAATATATTTCGCCTCGGTGGTAGATAATACTACACTATTTTGCTTCTTAGAAAACCACGAGATATGTATACTACCTAAGAATTGATAAGTACCAGAGGTACTCTTTCTATCTATCTTACAACCTCCATAATCTGCAATCGAATAAGCATGCAAACTAAAGGAAGAGTCTCTAAGATACCAAATACCTAAGTAAGGTATGTCTCTAAGGTATCTAAAGATTCCCTTAACGACGATAAAGTGTGATTCTCTAGGACTAGCTTGAAATCTAGCACACAAGCAAACACAAAACATGATATCCGGTCTACTTGCGGTAAAATAAAGCAAAGATCCTATCATTGATCTATAAATCTTAAGATCAACACACTTACCTTCTTCATCTTTGTCAACCTTTGTAGATGAGCTCATTAGTGTGGCTTGAGGTTTCACATTCTTCTAGCCAAACTTCTTGAGCATATCTTTGATATACTTTGCTTGATTGATGAAGATGCCATCCTTCCTTTTTTTTATTTGGAGTCTCAAAAAGAATGAGAGCTTCCCCATCATGCTCATTTCAAATTCACCTTGCATCAACTTAGCAAATTCTTTGCAAAGCAACTCATTAGTAGAATCAAAAATAATATCATCAACGTAATTTTGAACTACTAATATGTATTTGACTTTTCTTTTTATGAAGAGTGTAGTATCCAACTTTCCTTTGTTAAAACCTTTTTCAATTAAAAAACTTAACAATCTTTCATACCAAGCTCTAAGAGCTTGCTTCAAACCAAATAAAGCTTTTGAAAGTTTAAAAACATGGTAGATTTCATCAAAACCAATTCCTTCTTCTTGAGTGTAACCTTGAGCAACAAGTCTAGCCTTGTTTCTCACTATGTTACTGGCCTCGTCTAGTTTGTTTCTAAAAACCCATTTAGTTCCTATGGTAGATTTATTACTAGGCTTATCAATTAATGTCCATACTTTACTCCTCTCAAATTGGTTTAACTCTTCTTCATAGCCAATATCCAATAATCATAATTTAATGCTTCTTTGATATTTTTAGGCTCTATGCATGAGATAAATGCAACAAAGTTACAAGGATTTCTGAGAGAGGATCTAGTGGTTACCCCTTTGGATAGATCACCCAAAATCTCACCACCTTTGACATAGTTGAACTCATTTGGGTAGGTGACCTCCATTTCTTCTAGAGTCATGTCCTTCAAGGCTTCTAGAGGTGGATCTTATGGTTCAACTTTTGTTGGAACTTCATTCACCTTTGATAATTGTGCTCCACCACTATCGGCATCAAAAGTTCCTACATCATCATCATTACATGTATCATTCCTCAGAAAGAGGTTATCATCGAAAACCACATGTATAAACTCTTCAACTACCAAAGTTCTTTTGTTAAATACTCGATAGGCTTTAGAGTTTAAAGAATAACCTAGAAAATGGCTTCATCACTTTTTTGTATCAAATTTGCCTAAATTGTCTTTTCCATTGTTTAAAACAAAACATTTGCATCCAAAAGGATGAAAATAGCAAATGTTAGGCTTTTTGTTTTTAAAAGGTTCATAAGGTGTTTTCTTTAAAATAGGCCTAATCATTACTCGGTTGCCAATATAGCAAGCTATATTAGTGGCTTCTGCCCAAAAATACTTAGGCAAAATTTTTTTCACAAAGCATGGTTCTAGCCATTTCTTCTAAAGTTCGCTTTTCCTGTCAACAACCCTATTTTGTTGGGGCATGCGAGGAGCGGAAAAATTGTGGCTAAAACCATTTGAGTTAAAAACCAAGATTTTGAAATTCGGTTTCAAGGTCAATCCTAACATGTTATTTTCCACCCAAACTCATTGTTCTAATAGGGCCAAAAAGATCCATGTAGATCAATTGTAAAACTCTACTTATAGAAACATCATTAATAGGTTTAAAAGAAACTATTTTATGTTTGCCTTTTGCACAAGCATCACAAATTTTGTCATATGAAAACTTTATTTTTGGCAAACCTCTTACAAGATCATTTGAAATCAATTTTTCCAAAACACTCATGCTTGCATGCCCTAGTTTTTATGCCATAACCATGAATCATGCTCATCTTTTGCAACAAAACATGCATTTGAAATATGAATGTCATCTAAATGCACCATGTAAATGTTTCCTATGCGATGACCAATAAGCACAATTTTGTTAGTTTTAATGTTGATAATTTTGTAACCATTTAAATAAAAAAATTGAAACCTTTATCAAAAAGTTGGCTTATGCTCAAAAGATTATGCTTAAGACCATTGACATACAAAACATTGTCAATAAGTATAGAAGAGTGATTACCAATGGAACCAATTCCTTCAATGTGGCCTTTAGAGTTGTCATCGAAGGTTACTGCTCCTCCACTTTTTGGTTTTAGCTCCAAGAATCGACTATTGTCACCGATCATGTGTCTCGAGCATCCACTATCAAGGTACCACGAGTTTGCACTTGAAGCTTTGGCCATGTAATAATGCTCCCCCTACAAACAAAGAATCGAGTCTTGATTTTTGGCACCCAAATCTTTTTAGGTCCATGAGTATTAGCTCCCCAAATCTTGGTTCCCTTGGAAATCCAAGAAGCAATAACACTAACATCGTTAGAAGTGACAAGTTCCATAGGAACCCAAACACTTCTAATCTTCTTACCATAAGAGGGCCTTCGGAAGCCTCTTTGTTTCTAGCTACCAAAGTTTTTTTTACATAGTTGGGTTTTGAAGATGTTCTTTTTTCGAAACTAGATTTCCCAACTTTGTTCAAAGAAGATTTGAGATCACCCACTACTTCCTTTTGAATATCATCATAAACTTTAGAGAGAAGGTTGTTTAAATCTTGATTTTTCTTTTCAAAATCATTTTTTGCTTGCAAATCCAAAACCATCTTCCCAAGTTTTGAGTTGGTTTTAGATAGAGAATCATTTTGGTTTTTCAAATCAGAAACCATTTTTTTGTTTTTCAAAATCGATTCATTGTACTTTTCAACCAACTCATCATACACCTCTTGCAACTCATCATAAGCTTCTTGAAGCTCATCAAATGTAAAATCAAAGTTAGATGAGTTTGAGTTTACCTTAGGATCATCTTCTAGTGCCATAAGACATAGGTTGGCTATATCTTGCTCTTTCTCATCGGATGAGTCCTCATCTCTCCAAGTAGCAACATGAACCTTGAGCTTCTTCTTCTTTCCAAATCTCTTCTTTTTGATTTGGGGACAATTGAACTTGATGTGTCATGGCTTCTTGCACTCATAACATATTATTTAATCATTTTCTTCTTCCTTGTTCTTGTTCTTGAAACCCTCTCTTTAATGAAACTTTCTTCCCCGATTGGATTTCATGAACCGAGTGAACCTCTTGGCTAACAAAGCCATTTCTTCATCCTCTTCTTCACTCAAATCGCTCTCCTCTTGTGAAGCTTTGAGAGCAACTCCCACATTCTTTTTTTTATTTTTTCTTCTCTATTTTTTTCTCTTCTTTCTTCTTTTCTTCTTTTTATTTCTTCATAATCTTATGGGTGAGAAGAGACCCCATAAAAACATCAAGCTTCAAGGTCTTGAGATCTTTAGCTTTGATGATGGTGGTCTATCTCCAAGTAGCAACATGAGCCTTGAGCTTCTTCTTATTCCCAAAGCTCTTCTTTTTGAGTTGGGGAGAATTGAACTTGATGTGTCATGGCTTCTTGCACTCATAACATACTATTTGATCTTTTTCTTATTCCTTGTTCTTGTTCGTAAAACCCTCTCTTTGATGGAACTTTCTTCCCCAGTTGGATTTCATGAACTGAGTGAACCTCTTGGCTAACATAGCCATTTCTTCATCCTCTTCTTCACTCAAATCGCTCTTCTCTTGTGAAGCTTTGAGAGCAATTCCCACCTTCTTCTTTTCCACTTCCTTCTTCTCTATTTTCTTCTCTTCTTTTCTTCTTCTTTTTATTTCTTCATAATCTTATGGGTGATAAGAGACCCCATAAAAACATCAAGCTTCAAGGTCTTGAGATCTTTAGCTTTGATGATGGCGGTCATATCTCCAAGTAGCAACATGAGCCTTGATCTTCTTCTTCTTCCCAAAGCTCTTCTTTTTTAGTTGGGGACACTTGAACTTGATGTGTCCTGGCTTCTTGCACTCATAACATACTATTTGATCTTTTTCTTCTTCCTTGTTCTTGTTCTTGAAACCCTCTCTTCGATGGAACTTTCTTCCCCGGTTAGATTTCATGAACCGGGTGAACCTCTTGGCTAACATAGCCATTTCTTCATCCTCTTCTTCACTCAAATCGCTCTCCTCTTGTGAAGCTTTGAGAGCAATTCCCACCTTCTTCTTTTCCACTTTCTTCTTCTCTATTTTCTTCTCTTATTTCTTCTTTTCTTCTTCTCTTCCTTTCTTCATAATCTCATGGGTGAGAAGAGACCCCATAAGAGCATCAAGCTTCAAGGTCTTGAGATCTTTAGCTTTGATAATGGTGGTCTTCTTTGATTCCCATGACTTTGAAAGAGAGTAAATTAGCTTTCGAACAAGCTTTTCTTCTAGAATGACTTCTCCAAGGCCTTTAAGCCCATTAACAGTAATAGAGAATCTATCAAACATCTTGGTAATGTCTTCATCCAGTTCTATTTTGAAGTTCCCATAGCTCAAGTTGAGGATTCTAATCTTGGTATCCTTTACTTCATTTGTGCGCTCGTATATAACTTCAAGCTTGTCCTATATCTTATTTGCACTCATGCAAGAAGACATCTTAGCGTACTCATCTGGTCCAAGAGCACAAAAAAGAATGTGCCAATCTCTTTCTCTCTCATTTCTTTATTAGGATAGTTAGTCCATCTTCTATAACATCCCAAAGAAGGAAATCGTTGGATTTGATAAAGAGCCTCATGCAATCTTTCTAATAAGGATAGTTATCCCCATTGAAATATGGATGTTTGGTGAAGAATTGAGACTCGTAGAGGTTGTTGCTGGAAGTAGAGGCCATGGCTTGATTGTTGATTGATTGAATATCTTTTGGATTGACTTAAGAGGTTGTTAAACCTTCCAATAAGTGTAGCTCTAGTACCAATTGTTGAGATGATCAATCAATGGTGGAAGGCCAAGAGAGGGTGAATTGACAAATTAAAAAATTGGTGGAAGCAATTAGGAAAGTAAAAAGAATTGAGACATGCGATTTATAGTGGTTCAACCTTCTAACAAGGTTTACATCTACTACCTTAGCTACCCACACTAAAGATTTTCTCAAATCCACTTGATTTTCTTTCCTTTTGAGGCTAAAGGAGATAACCTTACACTCCCTTAAGAATTATACCCCAAAGTCTTAAGAAATCCTCACAAAGTGAATATAAATAAAGCAAACTGAAAATCCTCTCAATGGTAGAATGTTTGCCTAATACAAAGTTCACTCAAACCCCAAACTTGAATAAAAAGGATTACAATTTAGCTCTCTTAAGTGAGTTACAAGATATGACTCTAATAGGCTCAAAGATTGTTGGATGTGTGCTTGAATGCTTTAAACTTGATCAATAGTTGTTGTTGAAGCTTTGGAGACTTGCTTTTATATCCTCTCATTGAATTCCAACCGTTTGGGCAGCTGAGATCATTATTATAGCCGTTGGGCTTCATTTTTCATGTGATAAATGTAGTCTGCCAACACTGGGTATCAGTACTCAAAGACGAATATCGATACCTACTATAAGAAGAAAGAGCTGTTGTATAAAGGGGTATCGATATGTGGGAAGTCCTATTGATACGAATTGTGCATTTTACAAAAGTGTACCTATATGGGTCGTACCGTATCGGTACCAATTTTGCTTACTAGAATCCTGATAACTTGTGCAACAAAAATCGTATCGATACGCCTCTAGGGGTATCGGTATGCTATAACTAATTTTCAAATTTATGGTTCCAACAAACTGACAAGACAATGGTCGAATATTTATTACAAAAGATTTAAAAAATCTTAACACCCCGTACTAGCACGCACAAGGCTGTACCGGTACTCGAAGGCAAATTATTTCCCAAAATGAATGGCGTACCGATACGGCTACACACGTATCGGTACCCTATAGCCTTTAAGAATAAAAATGAAATCCAATAGCTAAAATTCGTATTGATATAGCCAAGGGCGTATCAATACTCCTGGGCCAATTTGGCTATTTTGAGTACCAAAAACACTTAGAAAATATTTGGGGTTTAAGGTTTTGACTTAGAAATTATTTTAAGTTCGAATCTTTGTCAATTTTGTGAGTCTTTTGAATACTTAAAATTTTATCTCTTTTTACTAAAGAGTCCTTGAAATTCCTTGTTATATCAAAATCAAAATATAGGTTTTATAGTTAGGATTGCTAGATTTGGTGTTTATGGTTGTTGGGTGTATTTTGGAGAAGGTTGAGACTCTAAAATAGTATAACTCGGACTGGATGTTAATGACATGTAAAAATGGTAATAAACCACCCTAAATAACTCCCATAAGATGTAGGATCGAGTTTTGAGGTTATGGTGTATGATTTGGGAGCTTTGAGAGTAATTTTTCGAGCCTAGGAAGCCATTTTTAGGCTTCAGTACCGGTACACAGAAAGCCCGTACCAGTACCCTAAGTGTTTTGAGTTGAAGAACACTGTTCGATTGAGTTAAGCAGAGAGAGGGGTACTAGTACAGTGTTTAACCTGTATCGGTACGCCATATAGTGCAGTACTGTACGGGTCAACCCGTACCGGTATGCAAAGGCTTGGAGAATTTCTAGTAAGCCCATTTAGGTTAAAGAACACGGTTCGATTGTGTGCTGGGTGGGTACTTGAAGGGCTGTTAATAATAAATCAAGAGATAACTATGTTGGTTGGTGTCATGCCTTAGGGCATTTGCTTAATAGCTTAGTTTGGTTCCACTTACCTCTTGGTGAGGCGTATGAATGCTTAGAGAGCATGTCTTATCTTATGATTGCTAAAAAGAAATCTAGATATCCTAGAGTCAATACTACGATACTTATATAAGGGGATGCGTACTTAGGGCTATGTGAACAAGTACATCCGACATACCTACGGGCTGAGTGATTTGGGATCAGTTAGAAACCTATCTGTGGCTATGGTGGTCCGGATAAGGTAGTTAACTTGACAACTATGTAAGTTCGAGCAACCTGATAGGCTGAGTGACCTCAGGTAAGGACTACTTGTGGCTAATGTGATCCAAGTATGTCTAAGACGTATCTATGGTTGTAGTGCTCCAGATGTGGTCCATTCAACCCGACAACTGTTTGGGTACAGGTAACCCGACGGATGTGTGAGCACGGGTAAAGTAGCGCTTCGTTGGTCATCATGTGGATGATTTATATGTTTATTTATGTATGTTGTGTGAATGCTATGAATGATAGCTTGTGAATGTATTACCTCGATAGGCTGAGTGAGCTCGAGTAACTTGATAGGCTAGGTGACCTCAAGTAGGGCAAAAATATTGTGGAACATGCAAGATTTCTTGTAGACTTATTGATGCCTTGAGATAGGTGATCGAAGAACTTTAGCTAGTGTAGGCTAAATGATGACTCATAGTTAGTAAAGCTTTATCTATGCTCTCTAGACTATATTTATGTCGCATTCTTATTTTATGATAATAAAAAATTATGGTAGAGTAAAAATGTACCATTGAGCTTTGTAAGCTCAGCGTTCGGAATCGTTGTTTTCGTTCGCAAGTTAATAGGTTGATCGTGACCGAGGAGCACATCGAGAAAGGATTTCCCAGCACCGCACCGCTTTAGAGCACAATACTTGATGTTTAGTTTTGGGCTATTGTATTCATAGGACCTTTACAGTGGTTGAGTCTGTAACTCTATTTAAAATATTATTTTGATATATGGTGTTTTAAACTTGAAGCTCTTGTTTTGCAAACTTATTTATAATGCTTATTTAATTACATGAATTTTGGATGATTTGATGTTTTGAAAATGGCTAAATTTTAAGTTTTAAATTTAGGAATTTTGATGGGTCGGATTTGAGTGACCCGAATTTAGCACTTCGAATTCTGATCGAGATCGAGGTGTTACAGTCTATCCAAATTTTCTCTAAATTTGTAGTGAATAATAATATTAATATATGAATTCTAATATTATCTAAATCCACAAAAAATGAATTAAATATCAAACAATAATTTAATATCCTGAATATTATAAAAACAATTATATCAACTAAGTTAATACTGAATCGTCCCTTATAGAGATTTTTAAGAAATAGAATTGGAATCATTAATAGTTTTTATGGACATGTGTGGCCGTCACTTATCCAAGTAAAGGGACTAATCTAGGGATTATCCAGTTTTCATTGGGCTCCAGAACTTAACAGCCCAAGTGGATCGTTGCTCTTTGAAGTTTGAACTCTCAAAACAGAACAAAACCCTGGGAAAAACCGCTTACCAAAGTTGCAGTCTCTGATTATCGTCTCATCTACTCTCAAGAATGTTGGGTTTACGGTGCTCTGCCGGAGCAGTCTCTGATGTCAGTCGTCGGATCCTTCAAACCATGACGGTGCGAGTCATTCCTTATTTCTCGTCATCGAAAATATTTACAATTTTGAGATTTTTTTGATCCAGGGTTATGATTATATCTTTTCAGATCTACCCATGTCCTATCTTGTTATAAACATTGGATTTCTGGGTTCAGAGATGTTTATTTCTTTTAGTATTTCTCTATGTATAAGCTCATTAAAGTAAGGAAAATTAGAAGTGGGTTTTGATCTATTTTGTCATGTTGAACTCTACAAATGTCTTTTTGAATAAGATGTAAATTAGATTTTGGTATAACGGTGCTGAGACTTTTATATCACTCGATGGTTATTGTTCAATTGGATTTTCATTGTCTTTCCTTTCGTGCAATTGAACTGCAACTAACCTGATGTTATGTTATGCTTATTTGTACTTTTGTATAGACCAAGTATATATTTAATCTCGGATAATCTGCAGTTCCATGGAATACGAGTGCAAGGCATTCGTGTGGAAAGTGCTGAAATTCCTGACCACAAGCGCATCGCAGTTTCCCTTCAGAGCATCTATGGAATTGGTCATACCAGAGCTCGCCGGATCTTAAGCGAGCTCAATATAGACAACAAACTCACTAAGGAATTAACTGGAAGAGAACTCATGGCTCTTCGCAAGCGTGTCTCTTCAACATATGTCATTGGAGAAGATTTGGTATAAACTTCTTGCCTTGCTCTACTTCCTTGCTCGAGAAAACTTACTTTCTCTAACATCATTCATTTCCTTGGTAATTTAGAGGCGATGTGTCAATGCAGACATAACCAGATTGAAAAGTCTTCAATGCTACAAAGGGATTAGGCACGAGGATAAATTGCCTTGCCGAGGACAGCGAACAAAAACCAATTCCCGGACTGCAAAAAAGGGACTAAATGCTGTTTCAGAAAGACACAAAGCCTCTCATGCTTAGGTCTAGTTTATTGCCTTCAGCTGGAACTTCTTTTGATAGTTGTCATTTTGGCCTGCTACTTAGTCAATAACTTTCTTCTTCAATTAAAGCCGATTATGTACTTTTATCCTACTACTGAAATGTTTAGCATTTGAGCTTTCCTGCCTCTAGGGTTCAACTTAACTAGTTCACTTATGTTAGGTGGAATAATGAAGACCCTTTGCCTTTATTTATGGAATTTTTGGAACATGGATTTGATGTCATATTATTGGCCATTTACTTTTAGTGGCCATTTACTATTTGTTCCTGTTGACACTGTGAATCAATTGCGCAAAGTGGCTTTATTTGTGCTGTTCCCTTGCATACAGAAACAGTTGCTCATATGAGCTATAATTGGACAATGCCTCTTATCTATTTCACTTTTTTCTAAAAAAAAATTAATTAATTCCTATGCCTTTATTAAGCTCTTTTGATATTTACCAAACTAACCTTTGTATTAGATGTAACAAATTCGGTTACTTGGAAGATTCTAGTATGCTGCCATGGACAAATCTGTTAGAGGAGAAAAAGAAATGAAAAGAAAAAGGGAAATCTCTAATTGGTTGGAGGATTGATTTGAGTTAGGTATTTAAGAAGAAAAGCCGAAATGAAGAGAGGGCCAAGGGATCTGAAGAAGAAGAAGACGTTTTAACTCACCCAGTTAGGTTTCGACCCGACCCGATTTTAATCAGGTTGGATTTTTTTATTATTAAAAATCGGTTTAGGTCAAGTCGATTTTTCTTACGGGTGAGGTGAGGTTTATGGTGAAAAATATTCATCAGGGGACTAATAGTGTAATTTTTCTTATATTTTTAGGGATATTTGTAATAATACCCCTATTTATATTTTTTATACTTAGTCCTTAAAATTTAATTTTTTATTTACAATTTTGTCTCAATTTTCTTTTTAAAATTAGGTCCTTAAAATGAATTTTTTTATAGATTGGGTTCGGGTTTAGGAATATAAATTTTTAGATTGGGTCGAGTTTTTTCAAAAATGTGATCGGGTTCGGGTTTAGTGTAATTATTTTCCGGTCGGTTAGGATCGGCTAAAAACCCGACCCATGCCCATCCCTAAGCTGAATAAGTGAAGAAGAAGAGATTTGAATTATCATCTATTTTCTTTATTTTGTTAATGCTACTTGAATGATGATAAGGGATATTTTATTTTGCTACATGAGCTAATTTTCTTAGTTGTGGAATTATTGTTGAATGGTTAAAGATTTTTTTTTTTGTTGCTAAACTGAATTATCTCTGTTGATGAAGCTTACTTGTGTTAATTGATTGCTAAGTAGTAGACATACTATTAATAATCTTAGTTAATCATAATTATGAAAAAGTTATGTTTTGCTCCTTTGATTTAGTGGACTGCTCTTAAAGTTTAATTAGATCTGAAGCTTATATACATATATATTATTTTCAATGACGGTTAATTTAGATTTAGTAATTCAAAAGATGCTAAGTCTTCTTTAAGAGATCCATTAGATCATTGACATAAGATAATTTTACCTTAGCAATTTACATGAATTAGCATTCGCAATAAATCCCAACACCTTACTATTATTCTCAACTTTTTTATTGCAATTCACCATATCACCTTGCTTTGATGAATATCTCCATCTAGCCTTATTTCCGGTTAAGATTGTTGTTACATTTAGTACTCAATTCACAAATTATTGTTTTCTCTGACTTGTTTTCAATAACTGAACATATTGAGTGCTAAATCAATCCGTCGTGGGAACGTTACTCTTACTCACTCTTTATTACTTTAAGCGATGTGTATACCCGCACGATTAAAATAACATTTTTGTACGCATCAAGTTGGTTATAGTATTCCTTGGTTCACGATGGGACAACAACAACGTCAAGAGGTGTCTTAATTGGACTATTCAAAATACAATAAATATTTACTTAGTGGGCATGTGTAGTGCAAAACGATGAGTCGAGTCTGTTTCTAATTCAAACTTTCAACCTTTTTTTATTCGATTTTAAAGAAATAGAGATCCAATTTTTACATAATACTTTTTTCGTACGAGTTTATGTCTTAATTTTTTATTCGATTTAAGAATTTACCTGGTTTAATAATAAAATTTGAAGTTTTAAATTGTGAATCGCTTTGGTGTCCCTCATATGATACTCGAGTTTGGAGTGTTACATGGTGATTCGATCCACTAAATCAAGCTTATCCAAACATGGGAATCGAAGAATATGCAATCATTTTACTCCCAGGTTTTGTTGATCCCCTTGCATGATAATCGAATTTCGTTGTTTTCTTCTGGGTTTTCTGAAGATGATAGTTGGAAAGCTTCAAATCACTACTCTTTTTAGGTCTAATGACCTTTTATTCTCATTAAATCATTAGGAAATGATCTTAAGAGACTCGTTGGTATTTTTCTCTTTCCAAAAAAAGAAAAGAAAATGGAGAATTAAAGACTTGACATGTTTAGGGGTGTAAATGAATAGAGCATTCGACGAACTGTTCGTATAACATTAGTTAATGTTCATTTATTAAGCTAAATAAAAGGGTATGAACAAAATTTTTATGTTAATTTAATAAACGAATGAAAACGAGCAAAGATGTGTTCGATTCGTTTATTTTCACGAACAAAATCGTTTATATGCTCACTTATAAGCTCGCTTTATGGATATAGTTCGATCATTTTTTTATCTAGAATTGTCAACTACAACTCACACTTTAAATTACCTTAATTGTGCATGTCATTGGAAAATACAAAGAGAATTTTTGTATATTTTATTATGACATTGTTTCTCATTATCTTAGATAGTGATCTTGATTATGCAGGTATGGATGGCTGTTGGCAAGGCGTTAGTTGTTTTAGGATTGGTAGTTCTTTTTGTTGTTGCTAGCATGTGCCCATATGGTAGTTCTTTTTGGATTAGTAATATTCATCGCTCTTTTATCAGTTTTATCTCAAAACATGTGTGGGTGGTAAGGTTTTAATACTAACTACAAGAACTCAGTATATTTTGATAAGTTGTTCGGTTTCCAAATGCAACCTTCATGTATATTTTTTTGAAATTTTTGGTTAATTATTGTACATTAGGATGTGAAAGGTTAATGGGTGTTTTAGGATGAAAATGCATCTGGGTGTATCGAAATATTACTTTTTTTTGTTGCTAAGGATGTTATATAAGTTAATGTTGAAATGTAAGTTTTATTTTATTTCTTTTGTTTTATTATTTATTGTTAATTTAGTTAACATTTTTGAACATATAAACGAACATGTTCTGTAACGACCAGAATTTTTGAGTCAACGAATGGAAGCTGGCCCGGGTTATGGACCTTCGTGTTGGTTTGTTTAATTGGGGCCCTTGGGCCAAGTTTGGGCTTTAATAGTTGAGGATTAAATCTTGTGGCATAAAAGAGGACTTGAGAGTTTATAATTTTATAAGACCAAGTTTAAATGGGGTTTTGTCTTCACATGGGGTTTAAGGGGGACAAAAAGGAGCTTGGGTGATATCACTATTTTGTCCACTCCTATCTCTTTCTTCTTCCCCAAGACACTATAGCTTCCGACCACCAAAGATTGAAGTTTTTTCCTTCATTTGATTTCTACGAGATTTAAGAGTTAGAGATTCTTAATCTCTATCTCTCACGCTTTAAGGAAAGTATGATATCTTGATGAAAAGGTAAGGTTTTATTAATGGGTTTTCGGAAAGTTTAAAGCTTTATGAGTTTTTAAGGTTCTTCCTATGATTAAAAGGTTGTAGATATAACGACTCGAATCTCCGAGTCAATGAGTTAGCATTGAATCGAGCCTTAGGCCTTAGTTCGAGTGGATTTCAAACCTTTTGGTCCTTGAGTGTTGGCCTTAGGGCTTAAGGATTAAGCCATGTTGTGAAGCTTTAGAAGGCGTGTCCCCTCCCTTTCCAAAAGCTTCCCATAATACATCATCTTCCTTAACTCACCTTCTTCCCCAAGAACTCTCTCTTTCTTGCAAGAGCTCTAAGAAAATTCAAGGTAAAGGTCTAATCTTTGTCTTTTAATCTTGCCATCCGAGATTTGAGTTTTGGATATTTCAATCTCCACATCATGATCTACATTTTGAGGTAAGGATCCTTGAAAATGTTGGAAGATGGAAAAAATGGGTTTTGAAGGGGTTATGGTTGGAGAGTGATCTAGGATGAATTTCATGTTGTAAATTCGTTTAAATCACATTTCTAATCTTTGAGAGTGTAACACTTCGTTTTACACTTGTTGTCTAGTGAAAGAAGTTGGTGAAGCATCCCACACTAAAGACCAAGGGAAGAAGTGAGAAAAACCTTTTTGGTAAGGGGATTCCGAGATTTTGAGCAAGGTTTGTACATCTCTAACTCTAATATGCTTCATGCTTTTCATAAATATGATTGCTTTGCATTGTTAAGCCTTTGGGTGTTAAAAGCTTGGATATGAATGTTAATGGTGAAACTTGGATTTTGTGCTAAAAACCTGTAAAAATGGTAGTAAACCATCCTAATAATCTTCAATAAGATGTAGGATCGAGTTAAAGGGTTAAGGTTTCGGTTTGGGGACTTGGGAAGTAATTTTTTGAGTATTGGAAGCCATTTCTAACCGATAGTATCAATACACGAGGAGCTTGTACTGATACCATGTGTTCTAAGGGATGAACACAGGCAAAATTTAAAGGGAGTATCGGTACAGGCTCGAGTCGTATCGTTACCCCCTGTTCCATTGAAATTCTAGTAGCTAAAAATGGTATCGGTACACTTAAAGCCGTACGATACCGAGGGAGTATCGATAAACGGTCCCCATATACCGATACGGGGTTAATAGTCAACCCCTTTCCCTATGAAGTTGAGTATCAGTACGTGAAGGTTGAGTATCGATACCTAGAGATGCGTATCGATACTCAATGTTGGTATCGATACCCACTAGTCAATCCACCCAAAAATTTGATTTTTGTCCGTAAGGCTAAAAAATTTTACCTTCAATCCAATAAACCTCTAATGACCTAAAATAAGTTGTAAAACTAAGAAACTGGAGAATTTGCCCTATACTCGAGCATAAAACTTAAGAACTCAGTAATTGTCTTGTGTGATTTATATGTTGATAGCAACCATAGGATGATATGGTTATGTGATGATGTTGTGTGCTATGTGGGCGTGCTATGTGGGCACTTGGTTGATGGGATCCGGATACCAAGAGTAGCACTTGATGGCTAAGAGTTTTAGAGTGCTAGATATTCGTTATTTGATGGCTATGTGTTTTCAAATGCGATATTTTTGCTACTTGATGGCTAAGTGTTTCCAAGTATAAGATGAACCTTACTCGATGGCTATGTGTTTCCAAGTATGTGTTTTCCCCTAATCAATGGCTATGTGTTTTTGAGTAGATGACCCCTGTTACTACCCGATGGCTATGTTTTTTCGGGTATGTAGCTAATGAAAGGATCCGAGGTTGAGGTGGTTCCATGTTTGACTACCACTATGTTAACACTTGTCAATTTTTTCACTTTCTTGTCATATGCTCTATGTTTATCCTTGCATGCTTACTTTTATGAACATCATAAATTATTGTAGAGTAGACATGTACCATTGAGCTTTGTTAGCTCAGCGTGCTAATGTGTTGTTTTTTCGTGCGTAGGTTGACATGTCACTCTCTTGGAAGGAGCACATCAACGAGAATTTCCTAGCACCAAATCAACATCAAGTACAATACCTTGATTTTAGTTGTAGGGCTATGTATCCATAGGACCTTACTGTTGTTGGTATGTAACTCTATTACTACCTTTATTTTGATCTGTTGTGTTTTATTTGTATGAATCACCATTTATGTTTGGTTCTAAAATTATTATGAGACTTTTATTTAAATGACTTGTTTTTAAATGTTGGTTATGGCTAAATTTGGGTTTTTTATTTTGAACAAAATTTTATGGGTTGGTTTAGAGGTAACCCGAATGTAGCATCTCAGATCTATAGGATCAGGGTGTTACAGTAGATCCGTAGTTAAACCCTCACTTAGTTGTTATTTTAAGTTTTGATTTATTTTCCATGCTTGTATGGCAAGAGGAGGAATTTGGGGGTTTCTTCAAGTTTGGGTTTTGCTTGGGAGCTTAAATTCGGGATTTTTGCTAAATGTCAGTACATCTCTAACTCTTATTCTTCTTGAAGACCATAAAGTGATTACTTTGCTTGATTTTATGGTTTATAGGTATTGAATGGGTGAAGCTTGCCCTAGGTAATCAAAGTAACGAATTTGATGATGTAAATGATGTTAGATGAATCTAAAATACCCATAAATAACCTGGTAAACCTTAGTAACCTTTTGGAGTGGTTTGGATGTAACGACCCAAATTTTTGAGTTAACGTTTGGGAGTTGACCTGGGTTATGGACCTTTGTGTTGGTTGGAGTAATTGGATTGTTAGGCCAAGTTTGGGCTTCGTTAGATGAGATTTGTGCCACATGGTCTTAGGTAGTGACCATTTAAAATAAAAGATGAAAGTTGGGGGCTTTGGGTGTTGAATATACAACTTTTTAAAGAAAATGCCGATTTTTCCCCCTTTATGGTTACCTTTTACGTGGGTTTGGGGACAATGTGATATCACCACTTTCCCCACCCACTTTCGTCATCCTTTTCCCCCCAAAACTCCATAGCTACCCAAAGCTAAAAGGTTCAAGCTTTCAACCTCATTTCTTCCTTCAAAAAACCAAGATTTTAGTATGATGATCCCCTCAACAAGGGCTTTAAGACAAGTATAATTTTGATGATAAAGATGTAAGCTTCCATTGATGATTTTTTGGGTTTAAAGCTGGAGGAAGCTTTTTCTTGAGGTTCAAGGTTATAAATTCCTAGCTAAGCTTATCCCTAGTTGTTACCTCAAGTCTTGATTCATTTTTCTTGTGGTTATGGCAAGAGGGGTCGATTTGGGAGTTTCTCCAAGCTTGGGTCAAGTGAGATAGTTGAAGGGTTTTGCTTGGAAGCCTAAATCCGGGAATTGTTGCTAAAGGCCAGTACATCTCTGACTCTTACTTTTCTTGAGGATCATAAAGTGAATGTCTTGCTTGATTTGTGGTTTAAGATTGCTAGATTTGATGTTTTGGTAGCTTAAAGCTTTGTGAATGGTAAATCCCAGATTAATTGTTAGTTAGGTGTAAAAATGGTAGGAAACCACTTAAAATACCTCTCATAACTTGTAGGTTTATTTTGGGGTGTTTCCTTAAGGGTTTGGGTGGTGTTGGAGACAATTTGCGAACTCTAAAAAATAAATTCTAGGTTCGAGTACTAATACGAGTTGAACGCGTATTGATACCCTGTGTTAAAATTAATGAACACAGGTGATTCTTTAAGGGCGTATCAGTATGCCTAAGGAGGGTATCAGTACCCTATGTTCTACTAGAATTCCAATAGCTAAATCGTGTATTGGTACGCTTGAAGGCGTATCTGTACCGATAAGGTATCGATACATGTTCCCCGTGTACTGGTACAAGGTTACTGGTTGAACCCCTTCACGTGTAAAGCCGTGTATCGATACACATAGGTTGGGTATCGGTACCCAGAAAGACGTATCAGTACACTTGGGTGGGTATCCACACCCACTGAGCAATCTGCCAAAAAATGTCGACTTTCACCTAGAGGGCTAAAAAATTATACCGTTCGATCCAATAGACACCTAATGGCCTAAAATAAGTTGTAAACATGAGAAGCCGATATTTAACCCACTTGGATGAGTGTATCATGTAATATCTTGGCAAGTGATGAATTGAAATAACCTTGATGGTTAGTGTTATGCCTAAGGGCATTTGTTTGGTGGATTGGCTTGGTGCCACTTACTTCTTGGTGAGGTGTATAAATGCTCGAGGAGCATGTGTAATCTTATGTTATGGCAAAAAGGAATCCAGATATCTTAGAGTCAGTACTACGGTACTTATATAAGGGGATATGTACTTCAGGCTAAGTGATGAAGTACATCCGACGTACCTACGTGCTAAGTGATCTAGGCACGGTTAGAAACCTATTTGTGGCTATGGTGATCCGAATAATGCAATAAACTCGATAGGCTGAGTGAGCTTGAGTACTTGATAGGCTGAGTGACTTCAGGTAGACTACTTGTGGTTAATGTGATCCAAGTATGTCTAGGATGTATTTATGGCTATGGTGACCCGAATATGGTCCATTTAACCCGACTGCTGTGTAAACATGGGTAACCTGATAGCTGTGTAAGCATGGGTAAAGTAGGGCTTCATTGTCCATTATGTAGATAAAGTATGGATGTATTTATGTATGATGTGTGGATGCAATGGATGATAGCTTATGCACCCAATGGCTGAGTGATCAGGGTACGATATGAACTGAACTCGATGGACTAAGTGAACTCGATGGACTAAGTGAGCTCAAGTAAATCAATAGGCTATGTGACCTCGAGTATGGTAGAACTTGTAAGACTTCTTGTAGACTTGTTGATGCCTTGAGATAGGTGATCTAAGAACTCTAGCTAGTGTAGGGTAGATGATAACTCATACATAGTGAAGCCTTATCTTTGCACTCTAAACTGTATTTATCTTGAATGCTTATTTTATGATAATCACGAATTATGGCAGAGTAGAAATGTACCATTGAGCTTTGTTAGCTCAACATGTAAATGTGTTGTTTTTTGTGCATAGGTTAACAAGTCACCCTTTGTAAGAACACATCGACGAGGATTTCCCAGCACTACGTTTGCTTTAGAGTATAGTACTTTTTATTTAGTTTGGGTTAATGTATTCATAGAACCTTACCATAGTTGAGTCTGTAACTCTAGTTAAAATATTATTTTGGTATACGGTTTTTAAACTTGAAGCTCCCATTTTGTAAACTAAATTTTAATGCTTATTTACCTTCATGGATTTATAGATGTCTAATGTTTTAAATGATGGCTAAACTGTAGTTCTTAAATTGGAAATTTGATGGGTCAGTTTTTGGGTAACCCGAATGTAGTACTTTAGATCTAGATCAGGATTGGGATGTTATATTTAGTGGTATCAGAGCTTAGGTTTAGTCAGTTCTAGGAAACCCCAGGGTGGTATAGAGGTCATGATAAGGTGTCTAGTGAATACAAGCCCTTAAATTTAAGTTGTACTCTTCCAAGACTAGAATCCTGATGGTGTTGTCTTGTTTCTTTATGTTTTAAAAAAATTTGATGGCAGGTGATGCCAAACGCCACAAAGAAAGTCGTGAGAAGAGCCATGTCTCTCAAGGGAAGACTTTGGTAAAGAGTCTGTCTCGGATGTTTGGGATACGAGCCTTCTCGAAGGTACCAGAAGTGGAGGGGTGAACTACCTCCATGATCTTACCTCAACTCTCTTGTAAGTGGTGCAAGCTATCCCGAGATAATTTGAGACATCTCGTAAGACCCTTATTAAGAGGCTTTAGTTTTTTAGACCTAAAATTTTTGAAGGTTTGGGTGAGGACGACCTGGTCAAGGTTAACTAGTGGTTAAATGACACTCAAAGGATTTTGAGACAGATGAGGGGAACTCCGGAGGATGACCTTGATTGTATTGTCTCCCTTCTTAAGGGCAATGCACGTGAGTGGTGGGAGACTATTGAGTTAGGGTTACAGCCTGCACTTCTGATGTGAGATGTCTTCTTGGATGAGTTTAGAAAGAAGTACACCATTGAGGTCCATCTGGATGAGATGATAGATTAGTTCTTGCATCTAGTTCATGGGACATGACAATGTTTTAGTATGAGCAAGATTTTCTACGGTTGAGCTATTATGCCCTAGAGTTAGTTGCTACCGAGGAGTTGAGATGTAAGAGGTTTAGACATGGATTCAAGGTTGACCTTCAGATGCATGTGATAGCGGGTCTACTTGGGATATTCTCTGAGCTAGCTAATAGTGCAAAGGCACTTGACGACTTTAGGGATCGACACCGAGTGAGGTTGAGGGATCTAGAGGCTATGTTGTGGGGACCCAAGACGTCATAAGTCATTCTCAAGCTTAATTTATGAGATTCTCTACTTTGAGGGATACGAAGAGATTTGCTTCAAATCAGCTGCCGAGCCTTGCCACCAATGATATGTTAGGTATTCGTGTTCTATTTTGGTTTTCAGTTGTTGCATTGATAGAAATTGATCTCTCGGTCATATAATGGTTTTGGTTCTTGTTGGATAAGTGTTGTGGTAAGATCTAGAGGTTGATGTTGGATTGATTGTTTTGTCAGAATTGTAAGTGTTGATAGGTAATGTTTTTACCGTGGATGGTGAACGAGGTTTGAGAATAACAGTCCTCGTGGGCTTGTTAGATTTACTCTCTCCCTAGTAGTGGAAGTTACCCTTAGTATAGGCTGGACGGGTGAGCATAACGAATGCCTCAGTTTTGAGCGAGAGCCTCGAAGCTTCTTGGTTTTAGGCAAACCTATTCGTGGGTAATGGGCGCGAAAAACCATTACCTTTCTAGCGTGAAGGTCGTGTTCCTGTGATGTTTGTTCAAGGAAAGTTTATAGGTTAAAAGAAATTTTTAGCCCACATTATGGATTCGAGGGTTGGGAGTCTAAAGCTTCAGAATTACGGACATTAAGGGGTTGATGAAGTGCTTTTCAAGGAATGAACGAGCTTACCTCTTAATCATGGGTTAAAATCCACGATAGTGGTAATGTCGAGTTTGGTGTTAGTGTCCATCACCTTGTGGTATGGCATCGACTGAACTGTTAGAGTAAGGACTTATTTCTAAAAATGAGTAAATATGGGTGTTGTCGCCAAGTGGTTCACCTTGGGATGTGCCTCTGTTGGTATGTGGTGTCGTTGGATGTTGTGAAACAATGGGTAATGGTGAAGGACCGTTACCCGTTCTTGGGATTGATGATCTTGTAATTGGTTGAAGAGTTTTGAGATTTCCATATGATTATTCAAAATTTGAGTACCGTAAGTTAAATGTGAAAGAGAAATCGTGATAAAGATTGGGTTTGATGTGATGTTTGGGATCTAAGGACAAGTCATGAAGTGGTTTGGACTTATGAGTGTGTCGATATAATCTTGAGTTCAATGGTTTAAGTGTTTGCTCTACCAAGTTTTTTGTGATGAGTTGTCTACATGTATGGTAAACAGTATAGAGATTATTAGAGTAGCACAGCGGAAGTGTGGGTTACCGGCTCTGGTTATGTGGAATTGGGATTCATGTGTTGCAACAGATCTTGTTGGAAGAAGCATTTGAAAATCCTTGAGGGCTTGTTAGGGTTTCAGTACAACTATTTGTTGGAATTAAGTAGTTGGGTTGGAAGAGAATGTTTGGACCATCGAGGATAGTTGGGAGAGTTTTGATCTCTAGTAAGAGTTCATAAGCAGCAACGGGTTCTGTTTGGAGTCAAAGTGGCTCGATAGGTGCAGTTGCATGATCGTGATTTAGCTTTCGTAGAGTTTGGGGCGAGTTCAAGTAAGTAAGGTGCTAAGTTCCGTCTTAGTTAGCCAAGTCAGGAAAGAAGGGTTGTTAATTCAAGATAAATTAGCAATAGAGTTTGGTTGTTAGAGTTTTGCTTGTTCTTGGAAGGCTATGACTAGCCATTTGTAGTGAGGAATGCCAACAGACAATGTATTTGGATAATCTTGAGAGTAAGGTTCTCCAAATATTATTGTTTTTTAGTGTTCGTTACTACATTGGGAGGTGGCGGTTTCTAGGTATAACATTGAATCCATTGATGTGTGCTTGAACGCCCTTAAATGAAGTGTCGACGTTGTTGATGCATGCTTAGTTTTTTGCCGATTCCCAAATATTAATCATCAAGGTGGCTGTTCGTTTTTCAGTTGTGGTGTTGGGTACCGTGACAACAAACAACTACCCCAAGATGATTCTCGAGGCAGAGCAGAAGTGGATGAAGCGAAAATGGGAGAGATGTTTTTCATCTCCATGTCTCTGCCTGTTACTTTAAGGAGCCCACTTTTTATCTAAAAAAATGGGAATTGTTGCCCATTTATAGGCTTCTCTAGATCGAGTTTGCTAGAAAAATTCTCAAGCATTTCCATATTCCCCTTATATGGTCTTATAATTGTAAAAATTTGTTTATTTTGTTCGTATAAGTAAGTTTGTTTTCATCAGTATTTGAAGTGGTATGATCACTTGGTTTACATTGATTCATTCACATATGTATTAATTTTCAATGGATGAATTTTTCCCTTCTGTGTACAATAATTCTTAATTACCATGTTTTTATTCGTATATTTATATTTGCAAACATGTTTTTTTTCTTGGAGTAAATTATAAAAGTGCCTCTTCCTATGAATTGCATATTGCTTAACTAGGAATATCACACTTTCTCACTTGATTTGGAAATGTTGTATTTTCACAGTCAGTTTTTCCTTAAAATGGCAGTACATCGTTTGCTATCAGTACGCTACTTTAGCCATAAAAGAGTTCTTGTTTTGCTTGCTATGCTAACTTTTTCTTGTATATTTCTTGAAAGTTGCGGTCATTCGGATGGCCCTTTGTTTACTTTTGCTCACTGGAGATGATTGAGCTAATTCCTCTATGCGCACTTCTTGAAAGTGGCGGACGCTGATACGACCTTTTGTTTATTCTTACTCGTTTGGTTTTGAAACGGCGGTCATTGAGCTGATACCTTTATGCACACTTCTTAAAAGTGGCGGACGCTCAGACGACCCTTTGTTTTTTTGCGCGCTTGCTTTAGAAGCGATGATCGTTGAGTTGATTCCTTTATGCACACTTCTTAAAAGTGGCGGACACTCAGGCGACCCTTTGTTTATTTTTACTCGCTTGCTTTGGAGGCGGCGATCGTTGAGCTGATTCCTATATGCACACTTCTTAAAAGTGGCAGACGCTCAAATGACCATTTGTGTAACGCCCCGAATTTGGGCCTAGAAGTTAGCTAGGTAGATTAGAGGTTAAGGTGAACCTGATTAGACGGTTCGATCTAGTTTTAGGAATTAAATCATAATAATTATTTTTAATGTGAAATAAAATATGGAAAAATGGTGAAAAATACTTAATTATTATTTTGAGTGGTTTGGTAAACTCAATTTAATGAAATAATTTCGAATTAAATAACATTTTGGTTTGGTGACTAAAATGTAAAGTTTTCAAAACTATTTTGGTGACTAAATTGTAAAAGGGTCAAAACTTAGAATCTTTAAGGGGCTAATTTACCCATGTTTTTAATCAGACTTTTCCCTTAATTGAGGCTATTTTTAAATGGTTTTAAAGTGTTTATTAAATAAAAATAAAATATATTTAATTGAAAAGATCTTTAAAAAGATGATTTACTTTTCTCACGTAACCACTTTTGCTCTCAACTTTTCTCTCAATTTTCCCAGCAACCAAACTACCTATTTTGATGTAAAATGATCAAGGATCAACTCTTTTTTTTCATTTTGATTTCTCAATTGATTTCTTTAATTTCTATGTCAAATCTTACTTATTTTCTTAGAGATTTCACTCAAATCATGCCAATTAAGGGAGAAGCCAACCATTAGAGGTGATTTTCGTTTCTCTCCTCTAATCAAAGGTTCTTTAATGAAATTTCCAAGTTCTTGATCTTTTACAATTGGTTTTTGATGTGCGTTGATGAATAAATTAAGATCACAAAGTTTGAAGTTAGTTTCAATAAGGAATTGGTAGATCTTTCTTATAGATCTGATTTGTGGTGGTTTTAATTGATGTAGAACACATCTAAGATATGTTTTAATGTTATGAAAAGAGATTTATAAAAAATCCTGAAACTAATTGAATTGTTAATTTTCTAGGTTGTGAATAGTTAGATTTTGAGGTGTTTGGGTGTTATGATGTTGCTGGAAGTATAAGATGAAGTTGCAAGTGTCTTTAGATGTAATTGATGTTGATTGGATATTCAAATCATTAGGTTGATATCGAAGTGGTTTTTGGTTGTTTTCATAAGGTTTATAGTGGTTCTTGGTGAGCCGATGTTGAGAATTAATGTTGTTTGGATTAAAGATGCATAATGATGCATTAATCCTCTATTTTTCTGTAGATAAAAGAGGGAAGTTTGATTCGACAACGAGTGGTGAAGTTTCAGTAGCTTCGGATGATTGATTTCGCATCGGCAAGTGAAGCTTTGTGTTGTTGGTGAGTGGAAATGTGATCTACATCTTTGTAAAGGTTTGAAAGTAAGTATTAGACGATTTCACTCTTAATTTCGGTTTGACGAAGTTGATTTTCTTATGCTTATGTTTATGATTTGATACCTACTGTTATATGCATGTTTTGGAAATGGATTATGATACAAATGATCATATGTTGATGATATTTGAGCATGGTAGATGCCATATGAAAAGTATTTAGACATTATGAAATGCATGGTTTGTTGCATTAGAAATTGGTTTAAACGTTGCATATGAAAAACAATGAGGTATCATGTTTAATATAGAATATATTGGCAAGTGAAAATGATTAAATATTATCGGATATAGTTGGCATGCCATAGGGTTTAAAGTGCACTATAATAAGTTGCCTCATGTGTGTCGAGGAGTTGTGATTGTACCATTTTTTCTTCCATGGGAACCACAACGGTCGAGGGGTTAATTGTGTTGTATTCTCCCACTGGTGGATTACATATCGCAATGGTCAAGGGGTTAAATGTGTCGTATGCTCCCATTGTATATATTATACATCATAATCGTCGAGGGGTTAATTGTATCGTATGCTCCGGTTATAGATGTATGCTAAGTGGTCTAAGGAACCACTTGTGAAATCCGCGTATCCGATGTGTTTTGAATAAAGAAAATATTTTGCTTTTGGGTCACTTTAATGCCAACATATGAACTAATGTATCATGATGGATGAATTATGTTTTGTATAATATGATTTATACATGCTTTTCTATTTAAGCTTTGCTATTGGAAGAATAAGCATGTGAAGGCTTAAATTGAGGCTTGCATATGGGATTACGCATGAGATCCATGATACATGTTTTGCATGTGGTTTAATATGCATGTTTTTCAAAGGTAAAAAGGGCATGAGATGGTTAAGCATGATGTTGAAAATATGGTTTGACTCAAATGGTTTTGAATGCATTGATGAGTGTTTTTAGAGAGTCCCTTACTAGGCATTATGTGCTTACGCTCTCCTTTCTCATCATTGTAGAGAAGTGAGTTTCTGGGGCAGCAAACGAGCAAGGAAGAATCCAATAATCAAAATACTTCAAGTACGATTTTAATAAATGAACTTGTAGTAATGAAGGGCAATGTGACCAAGTTGTAATTGGGAGGGTTGTTTACTTACTCCCTGTTTTGGACATGTTCTATTTGGTATTTTGGACTTGTTTGAGGTTATATGGTTTGATTTGTGGGTTTGGGATGAGAATTGCATGCTTGGGTAGAGACCATGCTTATAGGTTCTCTTGATTGTTTTGCTATGGATTGAATGTTCTTCTAGCATGCTTGGTTGGTTGTACAAATGATGTTAAACATGTTATATGATGTTTGTTTGATGTTTGAAGTATGTTAGATTGAGCTTAAGTGTCATATGTTTGGCCAAGAGGTCATTACAGGCCCAGTTATATCGATACGGGTCCTCTAGGATTGCTACACAGGGTCTGATACAGCTCAATTTGGGAAAAATAACAAAGGGGTATTGGTACGAGTAGTTGTTGTATCGGTACGCCTTTGAGGAAATTTATACTGGGATCGGTATGCGGGGTACCGTACTGGTACGAGTTTGAGCTACTAGAATCCCCTAATTTTGAATGTGCAACAGGGATTGGTACTCGAGTAACCATACTGATACGAGTATGCTATGTTGACTCGTACCGATATGGTGCAAGCCTGTATCGGTACATGATTAGTTACTTCTTGTATTTTCATGCTGTGTTCAGAATTCTTTGCAAATTAGTCACTATTTTTGTAATGCTGAATTGATGATGATCTTGTGATGCAATTTTCTTGCAAATTCACATAGAGGCATATACTGAATCTAATTAAAGGTTGGTAAAATAAAATTGTAATTTAGTCCTTTAAATAATAGAATTTACATTTTGGTCCCTAAAGTGTTAAGTCTTGCAAATCGAATGTTTGATTCATCTTTCATTGATGTTCATCATACGTTAGGGTTAATTAAGAACTAGGCAAGATAAAAAGAAACAAAAAACGGACCAGTTTAGGTTATTAGTTCGGGTTTGCTTCGGCAAACCTAATGTGTCATCCTTGATTCGGTCTTGGCGGCTAGACCAGGTCAAGGGGGTTACATTTTGTTTTGTTTTTTCTTGCTTGCATTAGAAGTGGCAATTATTGAGTTGATTCCTTTATGCACACTTTTAAAAAGTGGAGGACGCTCAGACAACCCTTTGTTTTATTTTTGCTCGCTTGCGTCGGAAGTGGTGATCGTTGAGCTGATTCCTTCATGCACACTTCTTAAAAGTGGCGGACGCTCAGACGACCCTTTGTTTGTTTTTGCTCGCTTGATTCGAAAACGGTGATCAATGAGATAATTCTTTTGACGTGTTAGCACATGTGATCGCTATCGATGACTATACAAACCTATTACATCAAATCATAGCTAGTCTAATAGCGGTGACACGGTGTGATGACACCTGTCCGGATGGTATAAAACACGCTTGCAATAGAGAGAACAAGACGACTCTCAATCCAATAGAGATCAACATCAAATGAAGTGGAGATCATACCCAACCTCAAACCCAAAATTGTAAAACCCCCTTCCCGGCCTGGTAGAGAACCAGGTCGGAAGGCATTATCGGAACAATAACGATGATCTATACGATGCTTATTCAATTATCTATACAAATTTCCAAGTTTCAGGATCCCATTTAAGCAAATTATCATAAGTTGGATCAAGTTAAACTTGTTACAACTTAAGGAATTTATTCAATAAATTTTGTTGACTTATCAATGTAATTATCAAATTTTGACACATGGGTATAGGCACACCTAGAGGTTGTATCGATATGCCTAAACTAAATTAACTTCTAGATTTTCCAGAATCAAAGACCCGTACTGATACCCATCAAGACCTATCTGTACGCCTAGCATTGACCGTTATTATTGTTAGCCTTCTTGGACCCATATCGATACGTAACCAAGTCGTATCGATACGCTATACATGATTTATTTTAATCAGATTATAGAACCGACCAGCCGTACCGAAACACCTAAGGCTGTATCAGTAAACGTGGTCAACGCTTCAAAAGTCAACTACTCGTATCGATAAGGTGATAAGTAAATTTCCATAGACTAATTACCGTACCGATATGCCACCACCCATATCGGTACGCCCCTTTAATCCATTTCCAGAAGCATAAGCTCGTATCGATACGCCACCACCCATATCGATACGGCAGGACCTGTAAAGTAATTTTTAGTCTAGTTTATTATCATTTTGACCAACTAAATGATGTCTAAACTTAGTGAAATTTTACCAGCAAGTTTATAAAGCTAAAATCTATTACCATCCCAAATTTTAGGGTTTTTAGAGTCCATTTGCCATGTTTTCCCTAATTTAGGCCAAGTATGCATAATTAACCACTTTTAACAAGTCAAGTTTAAGCCTTTAAACTTATACGAGCCAACCATAGTACATACATACCAAAAAGGGTAAAATTGACTTATGCAACACGTATGCCACCATACTAGGAGTCTATAGAGTTGATATACTTTACTTTATCAACGTAGAGACTTGTCCAAAAACCTTCTCTGGCCCCGATCACGATCTCAAAACTTCTAACCTGGAATGCATGGAAGATGAATGCATTAGGCATACCTTGCCTAGTGAGGTAGTCATAAACAATGAAATAAGCCTAAAATGACGTCTAACATACTTCCTTAATAGCTATGGCAATGAGAATAGTAACATGTAATTTCAATGGCAATTTAAGCATGATCAATAGACAATATGACAATAATAGGCAATACAATAACAATAACAATACTCAAAAGCATTTTATCTTGTATAACCAATAAGTCTTTCCTTGATCGATTCACGGTATATGGATACACGAATTCCTACTCCGCACCATAATCAATAGTGGTCGAGTCATCCCTCCGCCGCACCACAATAAAGGTTGTAGCCTACCCGTACCAATGAGCTCATGAATTCTATGGCATGCCAATTGTATCAATACTACTCAATCAAGGTTCAATATCAATAATCCAATAACAATAATTCCATTACAATGGATCAATAGCAATGGTTCAATAGCCATGTTTCAATATCAATAAGCAATATCAATGATTTCAGTGACAATAATAACAATGTTACGGACAATGAACTGATGCAATACTTACCAAGATAGTCATCAACAATGATCTTATGCAATAAATTTAATAAACAAAGTT
>JAGYYJ010001382.1:0-33687 GCA_019671005.1 Hibiscus mutabilis | reverse complement strand
CATCTCCTTGCAAGATTGGAAATTAAGCAAGGGAAGAAAAGATAACCCTTATCTTTTGGGCTGCATACAAAAATCTCATCATAAAATAATTTTTCCAATGTTAATGATGCGATTATGCAAAATAGAATGTATGAGCAAAAGGCGTGGTATGTCAGCGGTAGTATTGTGTGTGGAGGCATTAAAGTTTTAACAAACTTATTCCATAGTTTTGCCTCGGGTTTAAGCGAAGGCGATTCTACGTGCCCTTGTATTTACCGTCGTTCAATGAGTTCCTGTTGAGTGAGTTCTTGAAGCACCTTGTCGAGTTGCTTGGGATTGATTTGGTCAGCGAAGGCTTGATGTTCGTCCTTCTCAATGTAAAGTCAGTAAAAGGTGTTGATGCTTTGGGACTTATAAGTATGGCCTTGTCACGAACAAAAACATAAGGATTATCCGGGTTAGGTGAGTGAGCATAGAATTCTCTTACCCGTGAGATGTTACCGGTTCGGTTGATGGCAAAAGATTTGCCACTTTTGATGTGCAATCCTAAATCTTGAGATCTGGAGTATTCAAAGCCTTGTTCTTCATGAATCTTCCGGCTTTCAAACTTGGATTGAAATCTTTCTTGAACACATGGTGTAGCAAACTTCTTGTATCTTGGTTCTTTGGAGGAACTTGGATGAACTAAAGTTTAATCTTGGATGCCATGTATGATCTTGGTTGTGAGTAAAAACAAAGAAAAGACTAAAAAGTTGCAAGATAGAAAGTAGGAATAGGTTAAGGGTGATGGGTTGTATAGAATCGATAGGTGGGTGGGGTTAGGGTTTAGGGTAAAACGAAAAAGGGTTTAGGGTTTTGTAGGAGTTGTCGACAAGGGTTTTGGTTAGGATGAATTGGAGGCTTTATATAAGCCTTAGATTCAACCCATTAGTTTCCTTGTTGAAGATGTTTTCCTACTTGGTTTAGAATTCCTTCTTTATCTTGAACTTCCTTTCCTACAATTCAAAAACAAATCAAATAAGGATTAAAATTAAAGATAAACTAATAAAGAAAATAAATAAAGATGTGTAATAGGATTCTTAGACTTGAATAAAAAAATCTATCCTAAAACTACTAATAATCGGCAAGATAATAAAAAAAAATCGAAAAAAATGAAAAATAAATAATTAAATAATCGACAAAAACAAAAATAAAAATAAATAAAAATAAAAATATCAAAGGGAGAGCATGCTCATGCATCTCCTAGATTGACCACTTCCTTGTTACGTTCCACATGGGCACCATTGTAGTGCTTCAATCTTTGTCCATTAACTTTGAATTCATGGTTGTCGAGATGGACTTGATTATCACAACCATGGGAGAATGGTTTGACGACTTGAATGGTCCCGACCATCTTGATTTCAGCTTTCCGGGAAAAGTTTTTAGCGAGAATTGAATAGGAGAACTAGTTGCCCTGGCGTGAATTGCCGTGGCAATAGTTTCTTGTCGTGCCATCGCTTTGTTTTCTCCTTGTAGATTTGTGCATTGTTATAAGCGAGTGCACGAAATTCTTCTATCTCATTGAGATCCATCAAAGCGCTTTTGTCCGGCACTTTCCCAATCCATATTCACGGTCTTGATTGCCCGGATCGCCTTGTGCTCGATTTCCACCCGGTAGATGACATGTTTTACCATAGACAAGCGGAAGGGGACATACCTAATGGTGTTTTGAATGCGGTCACGATATGCCCAAAGTCGTCATCTAGTCTTAATGACCAATCCTTCCTTGAGGATTTACAACTTTCTCGAGTATTCCCTTCAACTCCGGTTGGAAATTTACGCTTGCCCGTTGGTTTGTGGGTGATATGCCGTGGCGATCTTGTGTGATATGCGAGCGTTGCAACATCTTGGCAATTAGTCTATTGTCAAAATGCTTGCCCCGTCGTGATAATTGCTCTCGGCATCCCAAACCGTGTAAATATGTTTTTCTGCGGGAATCGTTGCCGCGGTCTTGGAATCGTCGTTGGGAACTGCAGCTGCCTCTACCCATTTAGACACATAGTCGACGGCGAGTAAAATGTAGAGGTTGCGAATGAAGATGGGAAAGGTCCCATAAAATCGATCCCCATACATCGAGCAGTTCTACCTCGATGATGTTGCGGTGGCATCTCATGTCGCCTAGAGATATTGCCGTCCTCGGCAACGATCACATTGCTTGTAAAAGTCTTGGGCATCTTTGTACAATGTTGGCCAATACAAACCGGATTGCAAGACTTTGGCTGCGATGCGAGTTCCTCAAAAATGTCCTCCATAGGGTGAAGAATGGCATTGCTTGAGTACATTCTGTTGCTCTTCTTGAGGACACATCGACGTATAACCCGATCTGCATTGTTTAAACAAAAGAGGCTCGTCCCAAAAAGTAATGCTTAGCATTATGGCGGAACCGCTTCTTCCCTTGGTGAGTAATGCCATACGGAAAAATACCACAAACAAGGAAGTTAACTAAATCTGCGTGCGAGGTATTGCGGGGCATGTCTTTGCCGTAGTAGTGTCTGCTCCCAAAATTGCTGGCGTGCTCGTCAAAGACTAACTGCGGCGTCAAGAGTTGCCGGCGTGTGCTTCCATGGTTGCCGAGGCGTCATGGGCTGTCGAGGCGTCAAGGGTTGCGAGGCGATTAGAATTTGTTCATCCGGAATGCATCGCATATCTCTAGATCCGCGTCCTCTTCCCTATTGCGTTCCAAAACGTGATAAGTGATCGGCCACTTGATTTTACATTTCCTTTCACATCCTTAATTTCAATATCAAATTCTTGTAAAAGTAATATCCAACGAATCAAACGAGGTTTAGCATCCTTTTTAGCAAATAAGTATTTGATTGCGAATGGTCCGTATGAACAATTACCTTTGTACCAATTAAATAGGATCGGAACTTGTCAAATCGAAAACTACAGCTAGTAACTCTTTCTCCGTTGTTGTGTAATTCACTTGAGCATCGTTAAGAGTTTTACTAGCGTAGTATATCACATGGAAGGTCTTACACATCGTTGGCCTGGGACTGCTCTCTACTGCGAAATCACTTGCATCACACATGAGCTCAAAAGGTAGCGTCAATCTGTGGAACAACAATGGGTGCGAGGGCAAGCTTTTTCTTTAGGGTTTCAAATGCTTGAGTGCAAGAATCATCAAAATCGAAGACTTTATCTGTTCAAGTAGATTACACAAAGGTTTAGTGATTTTAGAAAAGTTATGAATGAACCTCACTGTAAAAACTGCATGTCCGAAAAACTTGAATTCCTTTAACCGAATTTGGTGGGGTAATCTCTCGATCACGTCCACCTTGGCTTTGTCTACTTCAATTCCCTTGGATGAAATCTTGTGGCGAGCACTATTCCTTCATCTACCATAAAGTGGCATTTCTCCCAATTGAGGACTAAATCTGTTTCTTCGCATCTTGCCAACACCCTCTCTAAATTGCCGAGACAGTAGTCGAAGTCATTACAAAAAACGAAAAATCATCCATGAAGATCTCAAGGAAGTCTTGACCATGTCTGTCGAAAAGAGCGCCATCATACATCTTTGGAAGGTTGCGGGCGTTACATAATCGAGCGGCATCCTTCGGAAGGCATAAGTACCGTAGGGGCATGTGAAGGTTGTCTTTTCTTGATCTTACAGTGCTATGGCAATCTGATTGTAACTGAATAACCATCAAGAAAACAATAAAAGGGTTTACACCAAGGCGGTCAAGCATTTGATCAATAAAGGGTAATGGGAAGTGATCTTTCCTAGTGGTTTTGTTTAGCTTTGATAGTCCATACAAACCCTCCAACCGGTCCACGATCTGGTTGGGATAAGTTCATTATTTTCATTGCTTACCACACTGTTATACCTCCCTTTTTCGGCACACATTGTACGGGACTTACCCACTTACTATCGGAGATAGGGTATATAATGCGCGTCAAGCCACTTGATGATTTCTTTCATTACAACCCCTTTCATGGCATGATTCAGTCTCCTCTGGGCCTCAATTGAAGGTTTGTGATCATCTTCCAACAAGATCTTGTGCATACACACCGCCCGGGCTAATTCCCTTCAAGTCGGCAATTGTCCACCCTATTGCCTTTTTATGTAGCTTCAACATGTTGATCAGCTTCTTTTCTGCTCAGTGTAACTTAGAAGAAATAATTACGGTAATGTATTATCGGTCCCTAAGTATACATATTTGATTGCTCGGCAATTGTTTCAACTCAAGAATTGGTGGATTTTTCGATAGAGGGTTTTTCGATCTTACCTTCCTTACAGGTAGTCCGGTGGTTCAAAGTATGTACCTGGTCGATTGACTAGCCAATTTGCCTCTTACGGTTGTTCCTCATCGACCGGTTCTTCATACTCCTCGGGTTCCTCTTGATCGGCAATGTAGTTGCGAGGCAACTAAATTCCTCATCGAGTTAAACTCTGCCGTGGCATGAAGTAGTTGGCATTCTTACGGATCATCGGCATGCCTTAGTGTTTGGAACACATTTAGTTTTACTGCTGGTCATTCACCCTCATTGTGAGTTCTCCTTTCAACGTCGATCAAGGTTCTCCTGCCGCTAGGAATGGTCTCCCGAGAATGATAGGTGCATGCTCATCTAACTTCACAATCAAAACAATAAAGTCAGTGGGAAAAATAAATTTATCAACTTTTACCCGGTATGTCCTCGATTTTCCCTCTGGATGCACATAGGATCATCGGCTAGCTGCAGCATAAGCTGTTGTGTAGGTCTTGCCTTCCCGATTCTAGTTTACGAAAAACCGATTTAGGCATCAAGTTTATGCTAGCCCCTAGGTCGCATAGTGCTTTCCCGACATAGTGATTTCCAATAGAGCGGTGTTGTGAAACTTCCGGGATCCTTCAACTTGGGCGGCATACGATTGTGCAACATTGCCATGCATCCCTCTGTTGCGGCAATTGTTTCAAACTCTCCTAGCCTTGTTCTCTTGGACACAATGTCTTTAAGAAACTTGGCATAGTTTGGCATTTGTTCAATTGCTTCCACCAATGGCAAGTTGATGTGGACTTGCTTTAGGATATCAAGAAACTTCTTGAATTGGTATTCTTGCTTTTGTCGCTTCAACCTTTGTGGGAATGGTGGTGGAAGTCGGATATCTTCGATCTTTTCATTGGTTTGAAACCGATTGACGGCATTACGAGGGACATCCGGGTTGCCGATGTGTTACCAATCGGGTTGCCGCGGCGTGCTTATCGCGAGTTCTTGGGCGTCATCGGTTCTTAGAGCATGCTTATTGCCGGTTGCGCAAATTCTTGGTTCAAGATCCGAGACTTTGCCGCTAGGTTCGTCTTGCTCTTTTTGTGGAGTTTTGTTTGTGGCGGGTTTGAACCTCTCTAAGTTGTTGGCCACTTCGGTGGTGATTGCCTTACATTGCTCATGGCAGTTCCTCTTGCGACTTGATGTCGCTAGGTAAACCTCCTTGTGGTCTAGTGTTGATTTTGAGCAAATTGTCCGACTTGATTTTCCAATGATTTGATTGCCGCCTCTTGGTTTTGCAATCTCATCTCGGTCTGTTAATAAAAGCATCGATTCTTTTTATGTGAAATTACTATTCTCAGCCATATAAGATTGATTTTTCATCATAAAAGCATTTAGAAAATTTTCCAAAGAACTAGATGTTGTCGGTTGTTCTTTGCGGCATCTGTTGCCGTGGCATATTTTCTTTGGAATCCGATGCTTGTGCATTCGATTGTTACAGTTTAGAGCATTGTTGGGATTACTCCATGAAAAATTTAGTGCTTCTTCCAAGCTGGATTGTATGTATTTGACATCATGTTGTTGCCCGATTGTAATTCCCCACATAGAAGCTAGATTCGGATTCTGCATACATTGGAAAAGAATTATGGTTATCGCCACATAACTCACAAAAAGAATCCATTACCTTGACTTCATGTGTGTTGTTTGGTTTTTTTGCATGTTCGGACCATCTTGGTTAAAGCGGCCAATTGTGCGAAAAATGAATCGATGATCCTAGTTCATGTATTGTGGCTTAGCGTCTAACTCCTCCTCTTCTAGTAGATGGGAATTGATAATCATTCTTGGCCACTGTTTAAAATTTGCATTGCTTCTTCCGGTGACTTATCTAGGAGTATGCCGTTTGCGAGGCGTCTAGCATCATCCTTGTTGGTGTATTCACGGCATTGTAAAACATTGTCACTTGAGTCCACACCGGGAATCCGTGTAGAGGCATTTATGTAGAAGTTCTCTATATCGCTCCCAAGCCTCGTACATGGATTCATCATCACTGCGAAAAAGAAGTAATGTCGTTCTGAAGCTTATCGATTAAATTTGTAGGATTAAATCTAGCAAGGAAATCACGACAAAGATCAGTCAAGATGCTATGGATCCGGCGAGAATGCTATTTAGCCATGCTTTCGCCTATCCCTCGGTGAATAGGGAATAATCTTAATCGTAAGACATCGGGGTGACTCAGTGTGTATCTTGAGCGAGTTGCAAATCTCGAGGAAAGATTTGAGATGTTGTCGTGCATCTTGATTCTTTGAGCCGCCAAATTGACCTATTGTGTTGATCATATTAAACATTACGGTTTCAACTCAAAGTGGTCGGCTTCAATTTGGTCGCGACAACTCACAGGTTAAGTCCATCAAGATCTTCTTCAAGATAGTCTCGAATAGTTACATTTTGGTGCAAGAATCACTCCTCCTCCTCTGCTCGAACATCTTGATTAATATTGCCGTCTTGATTTGCCATTGCTTCTCTTATCCTTCGTCTAAGTCCTTGTAAGGTTCGTTCGATTTACGGATCAAAGGGATATTACAGTGAAGTCGGTCTTGCCACTGGTCATATACCAATGCAAAACCAAAGTTTGTTAGCCCTTTGAATTTTAAACAAGAAAAATAAAAAGAATGTGCAAGAAAGTAAAAACAAAGTCGCTATTGCCAATCCCGACAGCGGCGCCAAAAAAACTTGTTGCGTGTGATAAGTGCTACGCAATTGTGCAAGTATACACGTCATAAGTAATAAAGTGATATAATATCAGTATCGTCTCCACGAGGGATTGGTTTGGGCCCACTTTGCTTAAGTTCTTTGCCTTTGTGAAAAGTAAAAACACAATTAAAGGAGTTTAACTAATAACTAAACTAAACTAAGCAATAAAGTAAAAGAAAAGATGAGATCGATTGAGAGAGATAGGCTAGGTTATCGTGAGTTGAGGTGTGATAGCCGATTGGATTGTCTTGGTAAAAGAGTGCACGGGCAACTCGATTGCCGTGGCGACTTACTGTGGGGTTGCCTTGGCAACTAATTGATGGTTGCTGGGCGACTAGTTGGGCAACTACTTGGGCGGCCCAGGCAGCAACTTCAAGGTTGGCGGGCGTTCTTCAATGGTTTCTTCTTATCCCTAAGTCGAAACTCTAGCTACTTGTGCATGCCTTGATAATACATCCCTGCGTGAATCAAGGGTGAACAACAACCAATCTTGCACTCCTCTTAGCCGTTGAAATCCTTAACTTATTCCTAAGCGGATTAATCTTCACCATCATTGGATTGAATAAAGATCATATTCATTCGTTTCTTGAATCTAACTCTCCCGATATTAGATAAATGGATGAAATCACGAGATCCTCTCCCAATTCACTCATAAACAATAATAAGAATCAAGAATGAATAAACCTTGAAATAGAAAAGTACAAACTCTTATTACCTAAACAAAAACCAATAGTTTCTCACAACCACAAAACACAATAACCATAGCCAAGTAAATTTAGTTCATGGCTAGGTTCCAAAAGAAACACAAGATAATTAATCCCTAGCATGAACCCAATCGAACAAAGATGAAGGAAGAGGCTTGTCGAAATCCTCCTTGCCCTTGATGCTTGTCGAAAATTCTCTCCTCTTGCCCTACTTGGACTTGCAAAATTTCCCTCTTGCTCTCCCTCTTGAATTGTCGAAATCTCTTGCTATTTATAGGGCTAGGCCAAAGTCCTTCTTTGAGGAGGAGTTTGAGTTGGAATTAAATTATCTTTAAAGAATATAATTCTTTATTATAATTTTATTCCTATTAGAACTTCTCCTATCCACTTGGAATTTAATTCTTCTTTAATCTCTGCATGGCAATCAAATTCCTTTGGGCTTGGACCTTGCTCCATGTCATCTTGGGCTTGTAAAATCATGAATTTCGACATCCATATTGCTTTTGGTCTTTGTCGACAAATGCCATGGCAACTGGCTCGGCGTCTCCTTCATGCACTGCCCTGGCAACTAGCTCGGCATATCCTTCATGCATTGCCCTGGCAACTAGCTCGGCATTGCTTTGGCAAGTGATCCTGCACATACACACAAAAACACACCAAAGCAGCATCTATTTCCACAAAAATCACCAAGTTATGTAATCAAGCTCAACGATTGAAGGAAACATGGATTAATGCATGAATGGCTAACTATGCAACTAATATGAGCCTAAGTCTAACAATAATATGAGTAAAAAGGGTACGAAAAATAGTACTTTTGAACACTTATCACCTTACACCTTGCGCTATAGGACCCCTATCGTCGTAGTGCGCCTTGCGCCAATTTTTACACTGAACTCCACAAATTGATATGTCATTAACAGAAAAAGGAATAAAATAGAAAACAATCACGGTAATAAACATTATAAATATCAAGACCTTTATATGCAACCATAGGATGAACAAGAGAAGTTCTAGCTTAAAATTTTAAGGCAGTAAAATATGAAAGCTGTACTCACAGTCCTTTCAATCTAAATGGCCAATGCTAAACAACATTAATGCATCTAGGTCTAAAACTTTTTGTGCATACCTCATATGCACCACTAATCTCCTTGAACTTTTCAGTTGCTCCTGGCTCCTTATTGACATCAGGATGATACTTCAAATGAAAATGAAAAGTTACAATGTCAGGACTACAAAAAGAAATGAAACAAAAGTATAAAAAATAGACAATTCATTATTTTCAGTGTCAATACAAACTTTGTAGCTTCAGATTTATATATGAGAGCACATTTACAACTAGAAAGAATGGTGATGAACTGGCAAACATCTAGGAAGAAGTAAGAACACCAATTTCTAATCATAGGTTGATTGAATCAAACCATATCAGGAAGTTCAAAGCATAATATAGAAAACACCAGCTTGTGATAGGGTGCATGAGGTACAAATAGAATCATTTAATTTCTAAATCATAGTGATTCTGCCACTGATATTATGATAGGCAACAGGTTACATACAAGTGGACTAGGGATATTTACAAGAAAGCAAAACATTTAAGGCAGCTTTTCCTGGTGCAGCCATAGAAGCTTAAAGTTTTCTAGTCAATGATATACAAATTTTGGCTGGCTATCCGCTACTTGGGAAATACAGGCAGAATGCGTCAAAGTAAACACAAATAAAACTTCCATACAAACAATAATGCTGAGCATCTCATACTGATAGTGAATGCACAGGTTAGCAAACAGTGCATCAACAAAATGATCCATTATATGTTATAGTTTAATCAGTTGAAGAATGAAGATAAGGTTTGTGTAAAATTAAGATGCTTAAATCAGACCAAAGAAGCCCATTTTTATTTCTTTTTCGAGATAGAGATCCCTAAAACTAAAATTAATATAATCGTATTCTTATTATTTTCCTTTTACTACATTTCGTACGGCTTAAAATCTTCCCTCCAAACATTCCTTCATATCCACCAACTCCAACAGGTAAAACTTGAGCCTTGTGCTCTCAGTCAGAAATTTGTTTCTGCTGCGAATAATTGTCTCTTTATCATAACTCAAAACCTAAGAAAATAGCTTTTCCTCCTCTTATGCAAGAAACCCATCTGCTTGAGCTATCCTTAACTATTTCAGAAAGAAAGACCAGCGACAAAACCCATAAAGGAAATGCAAAACTAACAAACAAAGTTCTAAGATTAGAGAGGGGGGAAACCTCAACAACAACAACAACTTCTTGAGCTATCCTTGACTATTTCAGCAAGAAAACATACCAGTAACTAAACCCAGAAAGGAAATGCAAAACTAATAAAAAAGCTTCTAAAATTTAAAGAAAAAGAAAAAGAAATCAAGAATTGAACTGAGTGAAGCACCTGACGAGCTAATCTACGATAAGCGGCCTTGATTTCTTTACCGGAAGCAGATTTGGGTACTCCAAGAGTAGCATAATAATCCCCAGAAGCAGCCATCACCGGCGTCCCAAAACGGTGAGTACCAGCCCTACCATTATTCAATCGCCAATAACATGTCGAAGAAGTAGAAGCAGGGAAACTCACACAAGCGAAGCTGTCGTGGGACCTGAGACGGGTCCCACCATTGAAGAAAACAGAACAAGAACAGGAATAAGAAGAAGATTGGGAAGTGCTGGAAGGGCGTTCGTTTGGGAAACCAAGTGATGAAGGCAGCAAGGACAGGGAAGCAGTAGCTGCCATTTTTCTAAAAAATAAAACTTTCTAAGTGGTTTTGAGAAGGGGTGTTGGATAAAATTGATCTCTCAACAAGAGAAAAACTTGGGTTTGACCTTGTAATCCATGTTTGATTGTTGAGCCAGAGCTTCAATGGAAACAGCAAAAGAAGAGAAGGAAAGGAGAGGAGGGCATAGCCAGAAATTTTGGATTTTCTAACTTTTGTTTTTGTACATGGACTGAACGAACACGTTTTTTAATACTGCCCACCATTTTCCCCTTCTTTTCCTTTTCGACCCCGCCTTTTATTTTTTTCTCTCTTTTCATTTTATGTAAAAGGCTTAATAATCAAGAAAATGCCTAAACTATATTTTTTAGTTAAATATCTAATTTTTATTTCGAATCAAATTGATGTTTAACGTTTCTTTTCAAAAATAAGTTTTTTCATTACATATTTCTATTGTTTTTTAATTTTTATTTTTTAAAAACTAAAAAATTTTTAATTTTATAAAAAATTTAAAACTTTTAATTTCTCTAAAAAAAACCCAAATCACAACTATAAATACTTAAATTTCTCCCCTCCAACTACCTATTCAATCACCATTGGCCACTCTTATTTTTGTCGAACTCCAACAATTGAAAATCTCATCATCTGGCCATCGATAACCGGTGAATGAATCGTCGATTGTTCTATTGACGAACATCCAACAATGAAGAAAAAAGAGATCGGTTGAGTTTCTGACTGACGGCTAGAGTGTGGAGATGCCGAACAATGAGGTATGCAACAGTTGGAAGGTGAATGGTGAACAACCGACGTGTGAAGATATTATACGGTGAGAAAGATGTGATCTGAGAGTTTGCTTGAAATAAACTAAAACTTTAGAATTTTTAAAAAAAAATTAGGTCGCGTGTCGTGTTACAATTGGATGACGAAATTTTTTTAACGACCATTAATAAAAAAACAATTTGAATTATAGAAGTCAATATTATGCATCGATTTAGCTCTAAAACAAAGTTTAAGCCCTAAAAAGAAAATATAGTTTAGACAACCTCTAACATTTAAGCCTTCTGTGTAAATTACACCGAATGTCATTATATTAGGAGTAACTTTGTAATTGACTTATTGTATTTTGAAAAGTTACAATAGAATTATCTATTTGTAACAATTAGTGGTACGGTGTTAATTTTATATAATGTTTTTTAAAGGGTGTAGTAGACGGCAGGTGTTAATTTTCTTTAAATGGTGTCAATTATTTTTAAAATGATGTTAATATTTTTTGTAAAATTATATTAATTTTATTTTAAATATTTTATATAAAATTTAGGGTTTATATTACATGTTGCTCCACCGATGGTTACAATTGTGTCACTTAACTTAATGCAACATATGGTAATTTTTTGACATGTATATTTTAGTAAAAGAAAAAGTTCAACACACAATTTTTTGTAAATTTTAGCTTACACAAACATTTTAATTTTAGGGGTTAGAGGTTTAGTTTAGTATTTATAATTTAGGGGAGGGTTTAGAATTTAAAGATAATATTTAAAATTTAGAGTTTAAATTTAATTTTGATTTATATTAAAAATAAACAGACTTAAAATTTACTCTGTGTATTAAATTTAAACTCCATTAATAATTTAATTATGAGTAAGTTTATATTTTAGTGCCTATACCGTACAGCTTCGCCCTTGCGAAAAAGTAAAAACCAAAACCTCGCCGCCTTAAAAGGCATTGCTTTTCTTCTCCAGCAGTTCGTCGCCCGTGCTATCTATATAAGGAAAAGGAATCCCACTGATCAGAAAACCTAAATCCCAAAGCCAACGCTTTTCGAAACAAATCCCATCAATTTCTTGGCAACCAAACACAAAGATCACCCCCAGGAAAATCTTTTTCTTCTTCTTTCAAATTAGGTAGAAAGGAGAGGGAGTAACATTGATAGAAGTAGAAAGAGAGTTCTACTTTGATTTAGCGAAGGATGTCTGCGGCAGTGTGCGGGAGCAAGAGATCGTTCTTCGAGGATATCCCGTCGCCATCGGCTTCTGTCTCAAAGAAGCTCCGGTGCTGCTCTCTTTCTTCCGTTCGTTTTGCTCCGCCGCCTTCTCCTCTCGACCACCTCCGAGCCCTCTTCCCTCATATGGACTCTGAGGTATATGATATATCCGGTCCATTTATTTGGTTTTCATGTTTATTACTAAATATATACGTTAATTTGATGCAGAAATGCATGTTTTATTTGTTATTTAGCAATTGGATTTCAAAGACTTGTAGCGAAGTTGTAATCTTTCTTGATTCATTGCTTTGGTAATTCTGTTTGGGCGAAGTAGTGATCAAAGTACAAAATTCTAAACCTGCAGTCCTTTTGATTATTTTGCTATAAATTATAACAAGTGCAGTTGTGTGGATTGTAACCATGAATTGGAAAATATTAAGATTGGGGCTGTATTAATCTGTTTTTTCGGCAAGGTCTAAAATATGAACTTAGCTAGGTCTGTGAATGTACAAAGTAAGTGTATATGAGATTAATTGTTTTTAGTGAGTTGAGGTTTATCTGTTGTCTCTAAATCCGTTGCTTAGCTTTTGAAGTCTTTGCTTTTTGTAATCTGTTGTTGAGCGAGAGATTATGGTTGGCTGTCTAATAGTGATCCATCTGGCTCTTCTATTAACATTTAACTATTTACTCTTTGCAGCTTCTAGAGAGAGCACTACTTGAATGTGGAAACGATATAGACACTGCGATCAAGAGGCTTCAGGAACTTCACATTGGAGTGGCAGAGGCTAAAGGGGAAAAGATCGGTCCTGTTGAGGAACTGGGTGCAACTTCTGAGAATGGTATGCCACTTGTTTCTTGCAAAATGTATGTTGTTCAATTTTTATTTCCCTATCAAGAATTTCACTTGGCTTCTCATATGTTTTTAGTAGATGGTTGATCTTACGGAACAATTTCTATGACAAACTGACAGTTTTAGTGTCAATCAACCTACTGTTTGATGTTGTTGCTATACAACTCTAGCCTGTGTTTGTTAGTCCTTAGACCAGTTCATAAGTCTATGGGTTAAATTAAATGCTGAATAAGAAGGGTGTAAAATATAGAGGGCTTCTAAGTGTGTAAACTGTAAGATTATGCAAGTAGTTTAAAAGGTTCCTTTGACCGTTAGTTTCCTATTCTTCTTCCGTTACTTTTATAAACCAGTGAAAAATGATTTTTAAGAGAGAAAAAGAAGTGATAATTTTCTTTCTGACTTAAGTCCTCGTAAGCTACATGCGTCCAGAGATATATATTACGGCTAATCAATTTCAGTAGACTATTTTCTGTTGAACAAGTTATATATGCAACTTTTAGTTTTATCTGCTTTAAAATGGGTAGTTCTAACTACTTATGTAAGGTAGGGAAATCTCACATATGTAGTTCAAATTGCAGGTATATTAACCAACAATGGAGAAGCAGCAGCTGCTACTGTTCAGATTCCATCGGTCCCTCAAACTCTGCCTGTTGACGGTGCAGAATGGGTGGACTTGTTTGTGAGGGAGATGCTGGGTGCTTCAAGTGTGGACGATGCCAAAGCCCGTACCTCTAAATTGCTGGAGGTTCTGGAGAAGTCCATAAGTAAACATGTTTCTGAGGACGCAGCACAAAGTTTTCACAAGGTATGTATCTCTTAACTTCCATATGTCCTGCAAAATTTTAGAAGCAGCTTTTAGGAAAATTGCTATACGGTTTTAAATCATGTCATGGAACCGGCCAGTTTGGGCTGAGCCTAAGCATGTTGTATCAACAACAGGTTCACTTACCCAGCCCTGATTTTGAGTCTCAAATTATGCCTAACCTAACCCCTACACAAAACCAAGGTTCATTCATTTCTCCCAAACAGAATAAAATGGTAATTTTAATTCATTTGAGTTAAAGATTTGATATGTGAAATCAAAGACATCGTTTGAAGTGTGGTTCCAAAACTGGATCTTGGAAGTTAGATGTGAGGAGCTGTGTAGTTGAGGTTTGAATTCCTAAACTCCCATATTCAAATAAATAAGTACTCTGGTTTTGGCTTTTGGGTCTGCAGTTGCAAAATCTAATAGTTGTGTTGAAATTTTGGGTTTAGTTTTTGACTTATCAGTGAAATCAAACATGGTTTCAATATTTATATCATCTTTTATGTTGCTTTGGAGTTGGCAAGCATCACCTTGTTGATTTGATTGTAAATTGTTGTCAGGAAAATATCATGTTAAAGGAACAGATTCAAGTGTTGATTCAAGAAAACACTGTACTAAAGCGTGCAGTGGCTATCCAGCATGAACGCCAAAAACAGTACCAGGAAAAAAACGAGCTGGAACATTTGAAGCAGTTGGTGTCTCAGTACCAGGAGCAGTTGCGAACTCTAGAGGTCGGAAATCACAAAAATTTGCAACTCCTTTTACCCTAAAATGTTTTAAATGATGAAGATCATCAATGATTCTTGGGATTACTCTATACAGGCGAAACAAGAAAAGCAAAATTATGTCTTGATAATATCTATTAACAAAATTGATGGTATGTTTTGCAGGTAAATAACTACGCCTTAACGATGCATTTGAAGCAGGCACAGCAAAGCAACTCCATCCCAGGGCGTTTCCACCCCGATGTTTTCTAAAAGTAAGTAACTTGGAGCATAGAATACAGATGAGAAGTTTAGTTTTATGATCACAGAATTAGCAATGGTAGAATGCCATGCTGACAATGCTTTTTAATATATGTATTTGCCTATGTTTATTGTGATTATACAGTAATATAATTTGTTGATTCAGTCTCATATTATGTTTCAAAATCAAAGTGGAATTCAGTCTTTGGAGCTAAAATATCATATTTAGTTGTCAAATTATAGTAAATTGGGTAATGTGTGAATCTGATACTTAGTTCAGAGATGTTATGTTCACTAGAGGTGGCAAACTGGTCATTCGGTTTGGGTTATTTTGGGTCTGACCACATTCGGTTTAAGTTCAGTTCCGATCTGGTTCAATTTTAGTTCGGGTCTATGGTGATTTCGTTTCGGGTATCGGGTTGAGATTTTAGGTCGGTCAATTTTTGGTTCGGTTGACATTCGGTTTGGTTGGTTTCGGGTCGATTATTTTCGGTTCGTTTGATTTCGGGTCGGGTCAGTATTGAGTTAATGGGAGATCGATTGGCTTTAGTCGGGTTTTTTAGCCAAATTAAGTTTTTCCACCCTATATATGACTTTATATAGCCTATATATTTAGCTATTTTTGGTAGGAGTGTAAATGAACCGAGCTTGAACGAACAAGACTATGTTCGTGTTCGTTTGTTTATTTTTAAAGGTGTTCATGTTCGGTTCGTGTTCGTTTAAATTTTTAATATTGTGCTCGTGTTCGTTTATTTATTTTTGAAGGTGTATGTGTTCGTTTGTTTAATGTTCACGAAGTGTTCGTTTAAGTGTTCGTGAACGTGTGTTCGTTTAAGTATTCGCGAACGTGTTCGTTTAAATGTTCACAAGCGTGTTCGTTTAAGTGTTTGCGAACATATTTGTTTATATATTAAGAAATGTTAACTAAATTAACAATAAATAAATAAATAAAACAAAAGCAATAAAATAAAACTTACATTTCAACATGAACTTATATAACATCTTTAGCAACAACTAAAAGCATTGTTTATATACATTTTTATCATAAACGAGTTTGTAAATGAGCCTATAAACGAGCTTATAAACGAGTTCATAAACAAGCTTATAAACGAGTTTGTTCGTGAACATAAACAAACCGAACACATATCTGTTTATGTTCGTTCGTTTATTAAACAAACATAAAAATTTTGTTCATACTCGTTTATTTAGCTTAATAAACGAACGTTATACGAACAGTTCGTCAAACGCTCTGTTCATTTATACCTCTACTTTTTTGTGAGTTGTTCAACAGTTCACACTTCATTTTTATTTATTTATTTTAATATATTTTTATTTCGGGTTGCCTTCTGTTCGAGTAGAATCGGTTTAGGTCTATTTTCGGTTCAACTAAAATTTGATTTCGTTTCGAATTTCGGATCAAATTTGGGTTATCATGTTCGGGTCAATTTTAGATCTCAGTTTAGATAAATCGGTTCGATTCTCAAGTCAAGTTTGTCTAGTCTAATGTTCACTAATTTGATCACCTGCGCAATTCGACACATTTTTAGTAATAGATCATCGAATTTGCCTGCGTTTTACGTCATTGCTCATTAAACTTGTCTGAGAGGTTTGGTTTGATTGATTTTGTTTATTAATTTAAAATAACGATATTAATATATAAAATATTTTTAAATGTCAATGTTATGTTTTTCAAAGTCTTGAGATATGGCCTGCTTCGGTTGGACATTTTCTTTTAAAGCTGTGCAATTTTTGTTTCATATCTTATATGATTTTGTCACATTTTATAAAATATGATAGATTGAAGTGTTTTTGGTTTTATAAAATAAAATAAGTAGTTTTGCATCTTGATTATTGTCAATTGGGATCACATCAATTTTGATTCTTAGGCTGGTTTTAGATTTAAATAATTTATTTATATATCGGTAAAATTAATTATCAACATTTGAATATATTTCATGAGCAAAATTTTTATTTGAGTAATGTGACCTTAAAGTTTCAATTTTTTCCAAATAAATTGTTTTTATATGGTTAATTTATGATATTTTTTGTATAATCATTGATGTCTAATTTATTGGCTAATTAATTTAAATTGGGTATTAGATATCGCAAAAGTTTATTATGAGGGCGGTCTTTACAATCTAATTTGCTTCACATTTACAACGCCAAATTTGAATCTTTAACTTTACTTAAAATATTTAGTGTTTCCTCTTACTAAACCAAGATGATGATGGTGATTAATGTATAATATACTTTTTTTCTATAACCGTTGATATCCAATGTATAATATACTTTAGTTATACATTTTCTATATAACCGTTGATATCTAACTTATTATTGATTAATCCACTAAAATTATATGATATATTTTTTAATGATATGGCTTGAAAATTCATTTTGTTGTCACTATTAACCTGGAATAGTGTCGGTGTTAATATATCACATCAAAAAAATACAAATTGAAAATAAAATTTTAAAAAAAAATCATGTAAAAAATTAGAAGTTTTAAAAATAAAATTTCAAAAGTTATAAGAATAAAAATAAAATTCTCATTTTCGCCCATCCAAATAGTTTATTCAACTTTATTGAAAATTTTAAAAACACTTGGTTTCAAACAAACAAGTTTCTCTTTCTAAGCATAGGGTGGCCATGCTCTTCCAACATCGAACTCGTCGTCGTCTGGGCCTATTTGGCCAGAAATTATGCTGCTCAACTTGTCTCTCTGTTCTACAACTCTACAGATTTAGATTTTGTAAAAAGTCTCTTCAAATTAAAAGCTCTATATTTATTTTCGGTTCGAGTCATTTTTAGATTAAATTGATTGGGCTTGAATCATTTTTGTATTAACTTCATCTCTGAGTAAGACTCTAAGGACAAAGACAAAGACGAAACTAGGATCGAACATTGAGAGAGACAAAAAACTTATTTGACTATATATAAAATAAAAGGACCCAGAATACTTTTGTACCAAAAATTTTGGGAGGGGATGTAATAGTTCCGTCCCTGGACAAAGGACTAACTCCGAATAAACATAACCTTCGGAAATTAAAGGGGAAAAAAGGCAGATCCAAAGAAGTATATGGTTGATTATCTTCCTTTTCTCATTCTAAACATACCCTTTTCAACATTCAAGTCCAAATTGCTGGAAATTAAAGGGAAAAAAGGCAAAACAAAGGAATAAGGATCATTTAAAGACCACTTCTATTACATTTGCAGGCAAAATTATTGATGCAATACAGTCAAGTAAAGAACAGAAGACATTCACATCAACTAAATTGTCCGGTTTAACATTGCTGCCGCGGCCGGAAAAGGCTTAATTCGAAATCCGGAGGTCATTTGTAGGGTCATATAAGTCAGGAAGCTGCAGTTATGGAAGGGTGTTGAGGAGGTCCAAGGAGGAACTCTGTAGGAGGAGGTATATAGCTGTGCTCGGTTTGTTCTACCCTCCCTTCATCGTCTTCGTCTTCGACATCCCAAAGAAAATTTGCATATGAAGCCAGGACATAACTGTGGATTAAAATCCAAAATGATACATTAAGTTTCAGTTTTACATAATTGAAAATGGAGGAAAGAAGGGTTGCTTGATAAACAAGAAACTATTTTAAATTGAAGGCTTGTATATTTTATTTTACCAGTCACTTGGGGCAGTCTTAACAGCTTGATCAAAGTAACTCTTGGCTCTTTGAATGTCCCTTTGGTTATGCCAAATCAGATCGGCATAGAGAGACAAGAAACTCCCATCATTAGGGTTTGCCAAAATTGCTCTGCCGCAGTACTCCTCCGCTCTGTCAAGATCTCCCCTAATCTGTTGAACAATCATGGAAGAAAACCCGGATTCGGATAAATGTCAAATACGGATACGGATACGGATACAGATAAGATGTTCACTAAACATCTTGTCTTAAGAATTCATATATTTACCTCTTTCAAGAACTTGGCACAATTGCCAAGCAAAAGTGGATTGCCCGGATTAGCTTCGATCATCTTCTGATGGTAAACATCAGTACTATCACTCCCATGGCTACTGCTCTCGAAGAACCCTGAGCCCCCCGCCGCCACCGATTTTACCATCACCATCTCCATCTCCATCTCCTTCACCGCCGCCCATAATGAGTGTCTGAATCACGGAACCACTATCTTCACCATCCACCACCGTTTCTCCCAATCCCGAACTCGAAAACAGTTATCTTCTGATTGAACAAGATTCGGGTTCGGTTTCCAACTCCCTTTCTCGATCACTTACTTGCTTATCAAGAGAATGGGGTGTTGGTATTATGGCTTTCCCCATGTTTCGTGGTCTGATAAGCTTATGGTCATCAATGGTAGACGGGGAGTGGAACGAGACCGAGCTTGTTCTTTGAAGAACTCGAAAGTCTGGTTCCGGTGATGAAACCGGACAGTCTTTCGAATTCGGAAACCATGAGTTTAAGATTGGGGTTGACGAGCTTCTCAGCAGCATCTCTTATCGTTTCAAAAAGACGAATATGTTTCAATGAGCTAAGTGGGAATTTAAAGAGAGAAAAAAGGGAAATTACGTAAATCACTTAATTTTATTCTCAAATTTATTTTGGTCACACTGAAGTTTAGATATTAAACATTTTTTTTGTCACTCTACCGTTCACTGTTGTCGGACACGCACCGTAGATGGTGGTTGTTCGGTACCAAATTTCACAAGTCGTTTCGTCTCACCCCTTTGAGTTTAAAACTGACTTCCATTTTGCCGGAAAGTGTTCCGAAGTCCATGAATAGGACATAAATTTTTTGGTTTTTTTCTTATTGATCTTTCTCCTCCGCCATCGAATGGAGCTCGTTTCTCAATATATAGCTTTTTTTGTGCTAATGAAGTTTTTCATTGTTCGGATCTTAAAGAAATTCTTTCGTTTTTGATAAATGAACGCTGTTAAAAAATTAACAGAATAGTGACTAAAAATGTTCAATCTCTAAACTTCAATGAATAAATTGAACGATTTAAAATTTTAATGACCAAAATAAGTTTGTGAGTAAAATTTAGCGATAATATAAGTAATTTATCCGAAAAACATCAAGGAAACTGTGGATTGATTGAAGTGGATCAAATCAGAACCGTGTGATGATAAGGCTTTTAATCTGAAAACGACAAAGATCCCAACAGCAGGTTTTAGTTTTTGATGTGTTGGAATCAGCATGGAAGTTCACGGACGGACACAAATGGTAGTTCCAATTAGGGCCTCTAAGGCAGCGACACGTTGATTCGTGTAATGAGAGGATATTGATGGGTTTGTTGACGTATGGGCATCAGGCTGCCTTCGTTTTCACCCAAGCAAAGGCCGACGTATGCTTTGCTTTTCAGGGAGGAAGCGAACTTGTTTTCAGTAAATTATTGCACTCTTGTCATCGGATCAAGAATACCGATAACCACGGAGGTTATCCGCAACTTTTTCGAGTATTTTGGTTTCGAGTTTGAGCGAATATTATTATTTGATAAGTGTATAAAAGTGTTTTTATATCAAAATCTAAACTAGTAATTTTAAAATTTTAATTTTTATAGCATAAATTTATAATTTTCAAATCCTAAATTAAAACATTAAACTCGTAAATATCCAAAATTTACATGTTAATTAAAAATTGAGTCAATTGCAACACACGTCCCTAAACTATGACACTTATTTAAATTGGTCCCTAAATATCAAAACATTTAAATTTCATTCTCAAACTACAACCTTAATTATAAATTGGTCCCCAAACTTTTGAGTATTTCAGTTTCATCCTCAAACTTTGACTCTCATTCTAAATTGGTCCTCAAACTTTTTGAACGTTCTAATTTCATCCTCAAATTATCAATATATGCTAATCATATCTTATGGTAATAAAACCGTTACAAAAAATTGTTAATTATCATGAAACACTGATGTGTATTACACAATAACATGATGTGATATAAATGATAATTTGAGGATGAAATTACAATGTTCAAAAAGTTTGAGGACCAATTTAGAATGAGAGTCATAGTTTGAGGATGAAATTGGAATATTTTAAAGTTTAGGGACCAATTTAAAATAAATGTCATAATTTGGGGACATGTGGTGCAATTAACTCTTAAAATTTTGATATTTTGTTGGTTTAACAAATAGTATTCAACTCATATGTTGACTAGTAGGGGTGTATACGGTTCGGTTTCGGTTTAATTCGGTAAACTATTTTAGTAACCATCGGTTTTTGGTTCGGTTAACCTCGGTTTTCGGTTTTTCCATATTAACATTAGTTTTTAAAATTTTGTATTTTATTTTGACAAAATAGCTTTATTTGATGACTTTTAAACATTAAAAGTTGGAGTTTTTAAGTATTTTTCATAAATATTTATTAAAAACTTAATTTTTTAAGTAAATAATAATAATTAAAAATACATCTATAGTATTGTAAGTATAAAATACTTATTTTTAGATTATAAAATAACTATAAAATAAATAAAAAATTAAATTCGGTTCGATTCGGTTAACCACGGTTCGTAAACTTATGAACCATAAACCGTCCAAACGTCTCGGTTCGAATCAGTTTTCAGTTTTGCGGTTAACCATGCTCAGCCCTATTGACTAGTTGGGATCAGGCACCGCAAAGGCCCATTATAAGGACGATCCTCTCAATTTAATTTTTTTTCATTCATAACATTAAGACTTGAACCCCAAACTTTTACTTAATGAATCTAGTGTCTCATCACATTAGAGCAATTAATTGTTGATTAATAACGACTTTAAATATATACAAGTTAGTTGAAATTTTAATGGTTTAATTATATATATTAAATTAATCTTTTTATCTCAATTTTTTGTCATTCTAATTTTTTTAATCGTTATATGTAAAAAGTGACATTAAAAAATTAACAAATATTTATATTTTGCGCTTTACGCTTCAATATCTTTAAAATAATATAAATCTTCAATGGAAGTTTTGGCTTTTAAAAAAGAAAAAACTTTGATACACAAGCCGTGTTAATTTTTGTTTATACGTGCCTTTTAGTTTTAGGGGTTAGGGTTTTAGTTTAGGGTTTAAGGTTTAGGGGTTTAACTTGTAGGGTTTAAAATTCAATGTTAGTGTTTAGAATTTAGTGTGTAGGGTTTAAGGTTTAGGGTTTATACATCATTTGAGAAATGAAGAGCCAATCTCAAGTGTTGTTAATTCAAGAAAAGGGGCTGGCTTCATTGGCAAAATCAAGTTTTAGTAACTGTCAAAGATGACAAAAAAAGATTCATTCTGCACATTTCTCTCATAATAATCTGTAAAAAGAAACAAAAAGTACAAGTAAAATAAAAAGTATATTTCTCAGTGAAACCAATGACTAATGCACAAACAAACACCGACCGTATACGGATTTAGGCATACAAAGGGCAAACCGGGTTGATGGAAAGCACATGAGCTCAGTTCAACATACTGTGCAGACCAACTTCTCTAACTTCCCGATTCAATGCTCGCGAGATATTAAATTCTTATGTCAACATGCCCACCAGCCCGTACCATGAAGCAAGACACTGAAGCAAACAAGAGGCAACTTTACAAGAATGAGGAAATTACTATATTCTGTAAGATACATGTGAGTGGTTCATCCCGATACCAAGAAAACCAGGGGGAACCATGGCAAATGACACGAAGGCATAGAGGTATTTCAAAATAACAAATAAGACCTGCAAAATAGTGCCTTTGGGCTTGTGTTTTGCATTGCATGTTCATAACAACAGAAGAACAGACAACTATATGGCCGCATCAACCTCCGTTAAAAGGAGTGTGATACTTTATGGATGCATTTGTGAGAAAGGGGCTAATAACAAGAGTCATAGGAATGGGAATTCATTAGTATGATGTTAAAATTGCTCACCAGGAAAACAAATGAAATGCACACGGCTACCAAATTAATAGAGGCCCAACATTCTTAGCTCTGTCACATGGCTCGGGTCTAGGTCCGGGGTGTTCTTATTATCTTCCCGGTCTTCAACCACATATTCCTGACATTATGATCATCAGGAAAGTGATATGCTAAATATTTTCTGCTTTGACACTAATAAACAAAGCTAGAAAATATATTACAATCTTGGATTGACCAGATAGAAAGGCAAAAGGAGAGCAAAATATAAGAAATGAAACGAAGCACACGGAAGACTGTCATAAAATACTATATTCTCAATTGTCAATTGAAACCAGAAGTTTAGCTTGAATTAGAATATCTAAGGTGTAAATCTGAAACCATACCAAACCAAACACAAAAACTGGGGTTTTAGCATCTAATTGTTACGACATACCTTTGTTAATTCCTGTTTCGCAAGAACATGGTAATGCCGTTCATTTATCCTCTGACCACATATGATAGCAATGAAGAAACCATAGAGCAAACCCACCAAAACAATTGCTAAAACTGCACATCAAACCAAAATACAATACACTATAAAATCTTTATTTTGATAGTATCATATGAAGATTGTTAAACACAGCATGCTGACCAGTTGAGTAAGGAACAGAATTGTCACTTATCGAACTACGATAGGTTATTGGTACAATGACATTACAAACGCAACTACCCACGAGTAAGGAGAAAATTCCGGATTTAAACAACCAAATTATACTGTTTTTCTTTATTCGTTGCCTTCTAGTTTAATCTATAAAGCATTTCCTCACGCCTTAAAGCTGATGCTTCTGCCACAATAAATTTCTTGCCATTGTACCAAAGCATCCTTCACACTTTCAAGAAAACCACAAAGTTCATTCAAGCAACAAAATAGCATTTATCCACAGTTTTCGGTAAAAGAACTATGTCATAAAGCGCAATCAGTTATCCTGAAGTTTCATACAGTTAAGAAGTTAAATACAAGACTGCATGGAAAATTCAAAGTATTATATTGATTTTATCCTTCAAGCAGTTTTTATAAATCCAACAATTTATTAGAAACAAGGATACAGTAATAAGCACAAACTGCTTAAACAGGAGTGAATGTTTTCCCATACCTGAAAACCTTTATTGTAATCACATGGATAATTGAATAAAGAGCAGTACCTGCCATAGTATAGAACCCATAAGGGTGTTCATCATAACCAAACATTTCTCTTAGTTCCTCTCCATAGAATTTGTCCTACAGCACCCATTTATTTATAACAATCTGTTCAAAGTAAGGTTTCAGTTTGCATGATAACCGGCAGCATCAAATGAATGTTGGACACTTCAAAAAATACAAGGGTATGAAGATTTTTTTAAGGAAGATGAACACATTGGAATAGAAAAATACCCACATCTTAAACTTGACACGTTTGAATAACAGAGAAAAGAACAAAAGACTTGTGGAAGTTACTGTAGGATAAGTGCTAGAAGAATGCTGGGAGAATATCGCAGCATGTCTGGATACAATGTTGTTTCTAGAGGTTTGACTTCAAAGTAAAAGGGTGGATAAAGCATGCAACTATTAGATAATACCATGGATGCTAGTCTAGATCAAGGTCTTCAAATTAGCACAGATTGATCTATGCTTTTGAAGGTTGGAATAATTTGGAGTTTAACAGTCTAGTAAATAAAAGGTGTTAGACTTGAAGGCATAAAATGATCAAGCAAACAAGAAGCTCATAGTTGCAGCATCCAATGTGAAGGCAATAAATTAAGAACAAAAGGGAAATAAGCGATACAAAAGACCCCTAGGCAATCGCATTTCTTAAGCAAATAAACTTTGAAAATGGCAGAAATCAGACCTTAATGATGCCACATTGTTTCAAAGCTTTTATTAATAGTCTTTGCTTTCAACCGGCAGGTTACAAAATGTGCATGTGTTATGTACAAAAGATTTTCATAGACCCTATTTCAATTCCCTGATGCTTATAGAACTCAACTTACAGGTTAGAACAGTTATGAATTTATCAACATTACAACCATAAACTAATTAAATTAACATGTAACAACCAAGAAAACCTAACTCCATTCCCTCTAGAATGAAGAGGCTAACAAAATCACCGAGTTACACTAAACCTAGAATCACAACCTAAGTATCATTGAATCAAGAAAATGATGAAAAGATAAATAAAATAAACATGTAGCATGGTAACTTTATCAAACACGGTTTCAAACTGGGTTCAACAAATAAAGACCAAACAAGTTTTAGTTGACAATAATCACATAATTCATTCTTGGTCTTTGATTTTCTTAAACATCTGGCAGTCAATAGAAGGTAATTAGATCAATAGATTTCAAATGAATCAACATTTCCAGGAAAGTGCCAGACAAGTAAAATGGCATGGGTTATCACCGTACCAGCTGAACAATTACAAAGATGAATGCATGGTCCCTTGCAACAAGGAACTGGAATTTTAATCTCAACCACCATCGGTCCGGTGGGACATTTAAACAATTAAATTAACATGAACAAACTATGCCCTGCATTCTGTACAGTGGGCAAATGCAAATCCCTCCTATAGAAACAAAATCTAGAATCATAAATAGAATTAGTTATCAAATAAGAAAATTGGCCAAAAGATAAATCAAATGAATAGTCTCAATATGGAAACAAAATAACATTTAGCATAGATGTTGTAAAGGAAAAAAGAACCAAACAAATTTGATTGAAAATAATCACCATTGATCACTAAACTATTCCCGCTTCTTAAATGGTCACCAAACTATTAGAAGGTAAAACCGATCAATAGGTTTCAAATGAATTTCCATTTGGTCACTAATGTTACTCTTTTTTTCTTGTTTTGGTCATCAATCTATTGCTTCTTTCCTGTTTTGGTCATCAAACTATTGTTTTTTCCGTGAGTTTTTAAGGAACTGGACCAAAATAAGAAAAAAAAAATAATGTTTGCACGTAAGATGAATTTTGCAAAAAATAATAGTTTGATGACCAAATGCAAAGCCCTCCTATAGAAACAAAAGAGAACAATAAATAGTATTAGTTACCAAATCAAATATACAAGTCACTGCATAAAGATAGTAAAACGTCCATTTAATTTAGCTACTTGTGCAAAAGTAGATGAACTCATAGGCATTTAACATTCAATATGGCAAGGAGTATTTATACAACCCGAGCAGGCATCAGTTGGAAACTCAAATTCCTTTAGCAAGAGAATTTGATATCCAAGTATGGCTGGATCCAAAATTATATTGTGTAAAAAAATCATACTAGACACAATAATTCTAACATGTGATGTATTATCTTATTGCAAGACTTCCGATGTGTAATTTAAACGAGCCAAATGTGAGACTCAAATTGTGAATGTTCCCAAACTTCCCTTAATTGTTCATTTAAAACATGAATATTCCACAAGCGGCAACAGTAATTTCCAACACTAATTTCTATTCAAGTGCAAGAAAGACAGCAAAGAAACAAGCATTAACCTTAGTTGACCTCCAGTTATCAAGACAGGATCTATGGACATACTTCTGAGTGCCCTTGCAGTGGCACGGTGCGATTAAGTCATCCCCTGAAAAATAAGTAACCATGTGTCTCAAGATAAGTCATCTTCAGTTTTCTTAGATAAATGAAAATCCCACCATTCCGAAATGGTTATAGAAAACTTATCAAATAGAAATATGTATTAAGTGGTAAGACCTTCATTATCAAGGCATATGCGGCATTGTCGGTGGTCTGCATTCAACAGATGGCTGGTTTCGTCAACATTAATTTCTTCCAAATCCTCACCAACACCAATACAATCCCCTCCAACAGATGTAATTTCACATTCTTCAGATGTTTCTGAAATATCAGGCTGGGATAATATGGGTTCTCTTTCTGAAATATCTTCCTTTCGACTATCATTTGATACTAATTGCATTGCTAACAATCTTGTATCCCTACTATAATGTTAAGATCATTGCCCGAGCAATGGATCCCCCTGCACATTTCAGTAACAGCTGAGGAACCTGAAAATTATGTAAAAACAATCCATAAACACAACTTGCATGAGAAATTAAGGTCTCCGAATACACCGTATGCAGATGACACCATCAAATCTGAGGCAATCAGCATTCTAAATTGCTTTCAAACTTTCTATAAAATCCAAAAACTAAATTAACTAGGAACTAAACAAATGGCTATTTCAAAGCCAGATATATAAAAATTACAATAAATTAGCCAGGTTTTCTCATATGGGTCTGAACCATTAAGAAGTTCCATAGCAGCAGGCATCAATCAAATAAAGAAACTGCAAAGATTCTAAATTTTCTCTCTTCCCTCGTGAATCACCTGCTTCTTTTAATTCTTCTTCCTACCATACCACTCAAGCAAAACCTTTGCAAAAAAAAAAAAATTAAAAGAGGGGAATATATAACCAAAAAAAACATACAGTGCAGGAAAATTAAATCTTAACGAGTTCAATTATGAAAAGGAACAACCTTCAGAGAAAATAAACCCTAGTTGTTAATTTGATATCAAAGCAATCGCCAAGTTGATTAATTAAAAAATACCAATTATGAATGAATTTTAGGAATTCCACAAGTGTGGGAGGAAAAATTGAAGGGCAAACCTCAGACCTGACATTGAAATGCTTTAAGGATCTTCAACATTGATATTCATATGCATTTGGGTGATTAATTTTCCAGATAAAGTCAATCAAATTGTAGAAATGAGAAGAAAACAGAGACGGAAGACACGACGGGGCAGAACGTTGGAGGAACACAACAGACCAATATTAAATGATAAGAAAGAGAAGAGAGGAGAACCTACTAAAATTAGATTTTTTTGTTTCTTGGTCATAAGTCCTAACTAAAATTATTTTTTATTTTTTGATTAAGAAAAAAAATACATACTGATAAGTATCAAATTATATGTTCAAATAATCACGTAGTAGAAATATTATTTCTTGGATATTGTTTTATAGGGAGAGAAAAAAATATTTGATGCAATCACACAAGTAAACTATTTTAAAAGTTGGGTATTTTGAACTGAAAGTTCATCCGTAAAATTTAGTGTTTATGGTCTAGTATTTCGAATTTAAAGTTTTAGAGTTATAAATTTAAATTTTAAGTCTTAAAACTAAAAGAGACAAGCTTTTAGATTTTTTATTGTTCGTACATTAGATATTATCCCATATATATATTCTTAAATTCAATTCATGAAATGTAAAAATCACTTCATATGCTTTGGTAACACATTTTCTTTTATTTTAAATATTTGTATATTTTTTGTTGTTTGTCGTTCACATCTTTGTAAAACTCTTTTCTTTTCTTATTTGTACTTTTTTTCACTAAATGATCTAATGATTATGTTCATCCGTTTTATTTTTTTGTCTAAATTTGAACACAATATCTACTTTAAGAATATTATTACAACACTAATTAAATAAAATTAGTTACAAAGATATTAAATTATTATTTTAAATGATAATTAAATAGTATTCTAATACCTTTTTATTTTTTTTTCATTCTTTTATATAAATCTTTAAATAAAACTGGGATTGAACACAAAATCAATAAATTTATATGCATATCTTTTACCGGATAATTCTACAATAAATATCATGTATCACAATATACTATTATTCATATGTACCGCAATGTACTATTAATTGTTTTGATTAGTTTTGAAATCTTAGAGACCAAAAGTGTTATTATCCCCTTTTAGAATAAAATCTTATAAATAATTTTTATATTATTTTTCAAATTTTCTTTTATTTATTTTAATTCAAAAAATAATTAAACTTTTATTACTATAATAATTCCTACATTCATTTTAATTTAAGAGTATAGTTCAAAAATGGTCACTAAACTTTGATCAATTATTCAATTTGGTAATCAAACTTCCAATTGCTTCAATGTTACCATTAAACTTTTGGTTTTGTTTCAATTTGGTTACTGACCCGTTAACAACCGTTAAAGGGGTGTTGTGGCTGTTAAAATATTTTATATAATAATACATTTAGTCATCTACGTTTACACATTCAAACAATTTAGTCATAATTCGAAAGAAATAATAAATTTAACCTTGTTATTTCAATTTGCCCCTATTTTTAATTAGAGATAATTTAATATTTTATTTTGATCCCTCAATTATCTATGGCAAAATGCCAAGCTAATAAAAGCTCTCCGAAAGGTAATTAGGAAATTGGATGGTTGCTTCTCTAAACCTGAAACCCTAAACATGGTAAATTACTTTATATAACACTAGTATTGTTTGTAGCAGCAGTCATTGGAGGACTAATCTTTGGTACTTGGTCTCTCTAGGAGAATCACAGCCATCAAAATGACTCATTTTTCTGTCAACTTTACCACATGTGTTTAGGGTGTTGTTGCAACCGTTGATGTTGATCAAGGAGTCCTGGTGGAGGCATTGTGGTGGTGGTGAAGGGTTGGTCACCGGTGGGATCTCAAAGGACTCAAGCGGTAGAGGTAGGTGTCTCCATTCAGACAGCGGTCCAGCTAAAAGAAGGGTTTGCAATAGCGGACCTGCTTTCATCACTGCCTGTAAAAGCTTTCCCTTTTCAGGCAATGGCTTTTTAGGCACTAGCTCCATGGCAGCTTGTGTTGGCAGCTGCAGTTGTTGAATTGGGTCGACAACAGGAGATGAAACAATGCTTTCCTCACAATCAGATGATGAGAAATCATTGTTGGAGTTAATCCCTCTCTTGGGTTCGTCTTCGATGCTTGAAACTCTAGAGAGAGAAACTTCTTGTTGTTGTTGCTGTTGCTGTTGCTGGTGAATAAAATAAAATATTAAATTATTTCTAACTAAAAATAGGGTCAAATTGAAATAACGAGAGTTAAATTTATTATTTTTTGAATTATGATTAAATTATTTGAATGTGTAAACATAGATGACTAAATGTGTTATTATACAAAATGTTTTAAAAGCCACATCACCCTTTTAACTGTTGTTAATGAGTCAGTGGCCAAATTGAAACAAAACTAAAAGTTTAATGGTAACATTGAAGCAATTGAAAAATTGGTTACCAAATTAAATAATTGATAAAAGTTAGTGACCATTTGTAAACTTTACCCTTAAATCAAAGTGGATGTAGGAATTATTATAGTAATAAAATTTTAATTATTTTTTAATTAAAAAATAAAAGAAAATATGAAAAAGTAATATAAAAAATATTTTTTAAGATTTTATTCTAAAAAGGGATAATAATACTTTTGGTCCCTAAGATTTTAAAACTAGTTAAAATAGTTAATGATACATTACGGTACATATAAATAATAATATAGTGTGGTACATGACATTTACTGTAGAATTATCCATCTTTTACCATTACACGTGAATAATAATATATTGCGGTATATGACATTTCAGGAATCAATTTAACATGAAAGCCAATACATTCTTACTTCAAAGTATAATAAATATATTGTATCTATACTAACTTAAATTCTCTAGCTAAACTGATTGAGTTTTACCTCGATTGGATCATTGGTGTTGTAACCTATAAGAGGAGTCGAGTTCAAACGCGTCTATCCTCATATTTATAGGTGTGAAGGGTCTTAATAGTTCATGCATTGTATTTTAAAAAATTAATGACTAATTAACATACAAATCAACTCTACACCAACTCAGTTAATAAAAGGTATATATATAGTCAAAAGAGGTACTTAAACTATTTTTTAACCAACATCACGTGTGAACTTTCATGAACCTAAATTAAATATATATATACTTTAAATATATATATACTTTAAATACCTATTATAATAAAAATACATATTTTGGAAAAAAAGATATAATTCCTGCCTAAAATGTTGCTTTGTTAACCATGTGCGATTACCCTTAAACATAACCATGATTTTTCTGCTTTTTGGCGACAAGCAGAGAGCTCTTGATTTCCTTAAGTTGATTTTTCAAGCACTATGACTTTGATTCACAATGTAGCTGCATCAAGTTAGAAATTTAATTTTTTTTGTCGATCTTTTAAACTACAAGAGGAATAACAAAAGATTTATTATTAAGTCTTTAATTGATACCGGTCTTGAATCTTATCCTAAACAACCCTTATGAGTAACAAAATATTAAGATGAAACGCTACTTGTCATTATGAGTAACATTTTAACGACGCAAACAATTGAGTTTGAATTTTTAAATCTTAAAAAAATGTTAAAGATATATTTTTATTATTGAATTCGATTAAAAAAATTAATTTCGCTTCACACCGAAAAACACATTTAATGTGGCCCTCCAATCCGTGAAATCGATCAAATTAATCATTTGACCAACGTTGACCGTTACAGTGCTGATGTGGCTGTTAACGGTGATAATGTGGAGATTCATAATGCTAACATGACAGTACACATTGATGACGACGTCAACATCGTGGACCGCCACATCATCATCGTTAACTGCCACTTCAGCATTGTAACAGTCAACGTCGGTCAAAAGGTCAATTTAATCATTTTCGTGGACTTGGAGACCACATTAAGTGTGTTTTTTGGTGAGGGACAAAATTGATTTTTTGAGTTGAACTCAGGGACAAAAATATCCCTTTAGCCTAAAGATAAAGGATTACATTTTTATAGATAAAATTAGGCTTAAATGAAAAATAGGTACCCAAAGTATGCCTTTTTTATTTTTAGGTGCCTAAAGTATTTTTTTTGTAAAATAGGTACCTAAAGTTTCAAAAATTATAATTTTAGGTGCATGACCGTTAATGGGTGTTATATTTTTAACCAATCAATATTGACACGTGGCATAGTTGGGTACCTAAAATTTTAACTTTTAAAATTTTGGGCACCTATTTTTACAAAAAAATACTTTAGGCACCTAAAATTATAACTTTTGAAACTTTATGCACCTTTTTTATAAAAAAAATACTTTAGACACTTAAAGTTAAAAAAGGCATACTTTGGACACCTATTTTTCATTTAAGCCTTAAAATTATAAGGACTAAATTTCAAATGTATAGTCTATAGGGACTTGGAGCCTATTTAACCCATCGTTTTAGGACCGTTACCAAGTTAAACCCATCTATTAACCATCGCTCATCAAGTCGAAACACTGTTTGTAATCCAGAAGAAAACCGAAAGATTATTAGCTAAAGAAAAATGGAGGGAATGATTCAGGACCCATCGCAGCCTCCGCCGCAGCAACAGCCACCACAGCAGAATCAGGCAGTGGCAGGGGCGGAGAGGCTGAATCAGGCGCTGCAACAACAGCTTAATTTAGAATCTTTAAAGACCAGGGCAATTTCCCTTTTCAAGGCCATAACTCGCATCCTTGAAGACTTCGACGCTTACTCTCGCACAAATACCACCCCCAAATGGTCTTCTCTTTTCGCATTCTTTCTTTTCTAATCTTGAATTTTTTCAGATTTTCATATATGTTTAGGGTTTCCCTTTTTTGTTTGTTGGTAAAACAGGCAGGATATTTTGGGCCAATATTCAATGGTAAATCTCGAGCTTTTCAGCATTGTGGACGAAATAAAAAAGGTTTCGAAAGCTTTCGTTGTTCATCCAAAAAATGTTAATGCCGACAATGCTCCCAGTACGTCATGCTTCAAGTTCATTAGCTTTTTTTTCTTTAAATGCCGATGAGATAATTTGGATTGGCAATAATGCCTTATCTTTATTCGTAGTAATTACTGAGTAATTAAATCCGGTTCTTTGGCTGCAGTATTACCGGTTATGTTATCCTCAAAGCTACTGCCTGAGATGGAAGTGGAGGATAATTTGAAGCGAGAGCAGTTGCTTCTAGGAATGCAAAATCTGCCAATACCTTCACAAATTGACAAGTTAAAGGTGAGCTAGTGTCATACAATTTTTGATTTTTAGGTTGAATCTGTTTTTTTCTTTCAATTTCAGGCATGTGATTTTACTCGTTTTACAGGCTAGAATCGATATGATTGCCGCTGCCTGCGAAAGTGCTGAGAAAGTATTAGCTGATACCCTCAAAGCATACTGTTTTGGCTCTCGTCAAGGTCCAGCCATTCTTCCCACTCTTGATAAGGGGCAGGCTGCTAAAATTCAAGAACAAGAGAACTTACTCCGTGCTGCGGTTAATTTTGGTGAAGGTGATTGTCTTTAGCTATTAACGTAGCAACTATAATTATACCAATCAGATGTAACAATTTATCTTTCTAGTTTTTGCATCTGCAGGCAACAAATGGTTTTCAACTGATAGTTTGAGGGGCCAATCTATGCCCTTCACAGTCTTCCTGGGCTCAAAAATCTGATTGAGCTTCTCATAATCATAGGAATGTTAATTTATTCTAAGCTGGCCCATATGGAATGCTTGTTGGTTCAATTTTTTTATCTCTCATTGAAAATAGGTCTAAATTTAGACAATCTATTATAGTTTCATCGTAGAGTTCTATAGGAATGCACTTTGGTAATAGATAATCAAGTTCTGCCAATTGACACAGCAGTTGAAGTAATTGAAGTTTAACAGAACGGTAGATGAATGTTTTCTGCATTGATTTATATGGTTAATTGAAGTTTAACGGAATTTTAGATGATCTCTTTAGAATCAGCTTCTAAGATTTAGATGGGCTATTTATGTTTTAAAGAGTGGTCTAGTACTTTGATCTTAACATGCTTATCAACCACTTATTGATTGGTCTTTGTATGCAGGTCTGCGTCTGCCAGCAGATCAGAAGCAAATTACACCTTCGCTTCCACTGCATCTCGTGGATATTTTGCCTGCAACTGATGGAGTGCATTCTTTTACCGATTCATCCGGTATTTTTTGTGCAACTATTGTCATTTATTTATTCTATTACAATACTAGAGAGTTTCTAGTACTTTTTAGTAGCATTTTTAAAATTTTCTTACAG
>JAGYYJ010000718.1:0-34342 GCA_019671005.1 Hibiscus mutabilis | reverse complement strand
AGATGCATATTATTGAACCTAAGTGTACATACTTGCAACGGGTGGATTTACAAATGAATCGGACCACGGAAAGGCAACTAATTTCATAACATACATTTTAGTGACTAAAATGCAAATTTGATAAATTTTATGACCAAAACTATAATTTTGATTACCAATCCTCAATTAGTCCAATTACATGCTAACATGCCAAATTTTAGGCCAATATGATCATCCAAGCTCATACAATTGCATCCACAAAACTTAGGAACCAAAATGAAAGAAACATAAACTTCTAATATTCCAAAATAACAGAATTAACTGAAGCCGTATCGGTATGTTTGGAGGTGTTTCGGTACGCCTTACTAATTTCCAAAACCCATATTCCAGTAGCTAAAACACGTTTCGATACACCCTCGCATACCGAAATGCCTTCATAAAAACCCTATATCATATCGAAATGCCTTCATAAAAACCCTATGCCATATCGAAACACCCTCTCGAGTACCAAAACGCTGGCCAAATTAGCCTAGGCTCGTACCGAAATGCTTGCCCGCGTACTGGTACGCTAAGACTGAAATGGCATACTCGTATCGAAGCAGGGTCACCCATACCGGTATGCCTGGACTTGTAATGTCTCAAATTGTTATCTAAACACACTTTAACAATAACCAAAACGCTCTAACATGCTTCAAACACTTATATACAACATTACTAGGACACAATCCTAACTAAAACAACACAGAACCAACAACATTACATGGCATTCATACACCCCAAGATATTCTATAGGCATGCTTCCTAATATCATTCTACCAAAAAACAAAACTCACATTAGGCACTTTTAAGGCATACTCATCATGCTTACACATCTAAAGCACCAAAACAAACTTGCTTGAATCATCAAAACATGGCAACCATTCCCATTTAACTAGATGCATTCCTAATCACTCATCTAGCATCATTATAAGCAAGGATCCACACGTTTAACAACATCAAACCAATCATAAAATCCAGCACTTCACATGCTTAAAAACCAGGGAAAACATAATTACAAGTTCCCAAAATATGTGGAAACACATTACCTTATTAACCGAAAACATAAACCGAGTTCATACTCAAAAGTAGTCTTGCACTTGGATCACTTCAAAACTTGCCTTTGCTGCCCCCAAACCTTAATGTTCTGCATCATTAGGAAAAGAGAGCGTAAGCACACATGCTTAGTGAGGATGCTCTTAAAACAATGATGTGATATAACTCTTGAAAACTAAATACTTGTTTTCAACCATGCCTACGACCTAAGCAATTCCAATGATTTCAATTCAAACATGCATATCAACCATATGCAAAAGCCTTTACAAACCACATGCTTAAATCCTAAAGCATTAAATTACAAAACAATGCTTAAATCCCAAAGCATTAATTTACAAACCATGCTTAAATCCCAAAGCATTATAAAGTAGGTTCAACACAAGAACTTGCATATATTGGCATTTATAGTGACCCCGGATAGATGACCACTATCCTTGATTAGCTGACGCTAATCTTTAGGTAAATGACCATTAACCTTACATTTTGGATACACGGATCTCCCATGATAGTCGACCACTACCATGACCCATACCATGCCGACCGCATGATACAACTCCCTTGCCGATCGCAAGCTCAACATCAACAAGGGGAACCGACCGCTTAACCAAAGTGACAACATTATAGTCCGAGTAGCCGACCACTTACCTCAAGGACTCTTAACCACGATCGATTTTTATCATATTATAGTGCACTTCATCCTATGGCATGCCAACTATATCCGAATGTTTTCTCATCATGTCACATAGCCAATATATCATTTACAAAACCATTTACTCACTACTTTACAATGCATTATACAAAATCACCACATATGCAATCACATTGCCAAAGCAATAACACCATTCCCGCTCAAAGAAAACCATTGCTCACTAGCATTTCTTATACTTTTAAACCTTGCATATGTATTCAAAATCATGCATTTCCAGTAAGTAAATCAAACCATGTTTACGACCAAAACATGGATTACACATGCTCATATTCGAACTTATATAAAAGAGAAAAAGAGGGAAAACTTACTTCCGATCTTAGGTAAGTGTTTCAAACTTATCCTAAACTCCCAACAACCTTTATTAAACCTTTTAAAGGCATTTAAACTGGTTTCCACTCACTCGATACACCTCACCTTGCTTACCATTGCGAATCGAGCTCCCAACAAGCAACAAACAACGACAAGCTTTGTCCCTTGATTATCCCCTGTTTTAACCACATAAAACTAGAGGGCAAATGCATCATTATGCATTCAAACCATTTCCAACAAGAAATTACCCACAACTCTTAAGTTGCCCACTCAAAAACCATCCAAAACATATCGAAATCATCTTCAAACATTTCCAAAACTCAACCAGCCATAATATAACGATTCAAACCAAGAAACATCATCAAATAACATCTAAAAACCCTTTCCCAACATCCTTTTAATTCCAGCAACTACACAGCCACCACAACTCCACAAAAACACAAATCTAACAACCTAATAATTAAGGATTCAAGGAGTTTTGGGATTCCAATGTTAAAAATGACATATCAACATTATAAATCATCCCATATATGTTTAAAATCAATCCTCAATACTAGAAAATAGATCTAATAAGAATTTTCCACAATTTCATCAATTAAACCCAATTAAATCAATTAATCATTGTAAATACATAAAGTCAGATTATAAATCATAAATCAAGGATCAAATACTTGGGAATATCGGTAAAGAACCATCAATAGAGGAGAAGAATGAACCTTACCTCTATTGTGTGATTTCTTCCTCAATTGATTGATTAAAGCTAGAAAAACACAAGATTTCAATGAGGTTTTGTAAATCAAAGTTAAAGAAGCATTTATAAATCAAGAATCCAATTAAAAAGATCTCTCACCTCCTTATATTTGATGAAAACAAGAGTGTTTGACAGAAAAGAAGTGGAGAGAAAAGTTTACGTCAAATTTCTTTAAAACCAATAACTAACTTTTATTAACAAAATCCCTTTTAATTACCTTTAAAAACACATGTTATAAAGTCTTAATTGAAAGGAGAAACCACCAAAAAAACTTGGTAAAATAGCTCCTTAAGGATTCTAAGAATTTCATCATTTATAATTTAGTCACCTTAAAAACAGCTTTGAAAAATTACATTTTAGTCACTAACCAAAATGTCACCCTTCCAAATCCCTTTTTCCAAAATTGATTTCACCAATATTTTTCATATATTAAAATATAATTTTTAACCATTTCCCCATATTTTTATCTTCCACAAAAATATTTACTTCTGAATATGACTTAAATCCCTAAGCCGGTCTACCAGGCCGTCTAACAAGCCTCAAAACCGCTAGGCCCAAAACCGGGACATTACAACTCTCCCCCATTTAAGAAATTTTGTCCCTAAAATTTACCTAGAGGAAACAAATGCATAAATTGCTCCAACATGTCAGCCTTGCTTTCCCACGCGGCTTCCTCGACACCACGGTGTCGCCACAAGACCTTAACAAGCTCAATCGTCTTACCATGAAGAACTTTGCTACTGGAATCAAGGATGTCAACCAGTTCCTCATCATAGGATAAATCCGACCTCAACTAAATATGCTCCATTGGCATGACATGCGAGGGATCTGACCGATACCTCCATAACATAGATACATAGAACACATCATGTATTTTCTCCAACTCGGGAGGAAACCTCAACCAATAAGCCACAAGACCAACACGCTCAACAACCTCGTACGATCCAATAAACGTAGAACTAAGCTTACCCTTACGTTCAAACTGCATCACCTTTTTCCATGGTGACACTTTCAAGAATACACGATCGCCCACCACATATTCAATTTCCCTACACTTCAAATCCGCATAAGAGTTTTGCCGATCCGCAACCGCTTTCAAGTGATCATACACAAGATTTACCCTTTCATCTGTGTCTTTCAACATATTCGGTAAAGAAATATGCTTTTCCCCTACCTCAGCCCAACACAAAGGCGTATGATACCTCCGACCATACAGTGCCTCATATGGTGCCATATGTATACTTGCTTGGTAACTATTGTTATACGCAAACTCAAACAAAGGTAAGTGCTTCTCCCAGGTTCCTTGGAACTCAATAATGCAACATCTCAACATATCCTCCAAAACTTGGATAACCCGCTCATACTGTCCATTCGAATGAGGATGATACGCGATACTGAAGTTCAACCTCGTACCCAAACCCCGATGAAAACTCACCCAAAACCTCGCTGCAAACCTCGGATCTCTATCCGAAAAATGGACTTAGGTACCTCGTGCAAATGCACGATCTCAGTAATATACTGATCTGCCAACTTGTCCAAGGTGTACGTCGTATGCACTGGAAGAAAATGTGCACACTTCGTAAATCAATCTACAATCACCCAAATGGAATCCTTTTTAGCTGGTGTCAAAGGTAATCCTGAACAAAATCCATGGTGATTCTCTCCCACTTCCATTTTGGAATTCTCAACGGTTGCAACAACCCGGATAGAAACTGATGCTCAGCCTTGACCCGCTGACACACCATGCACTTGGAAACAAACTCTGTAACACCCTTTTCCCATATCCGTACACCGGGTATGAGTCGAAAATGTTACGACTTCTTTAATAAAAAAATTTAGGTAATTTAAAATTTTTAAAAAACTTCTCAATGGTCACCCATCCTCAAATTTCTCTAGCCCAAGCATGCTTAACTTTATTTAAAACCGACGTAAATTATTTATTCGAGTTCCAATCATAAATCAATTATCTTAGTATGCAACTCATCACCAAAGGTTATTCTTAACCTTGAATCTTTCCAAAAACGCCAATTATCTTGAAACCATAACAAACTTTAAAGGTCAATCACAACTCAAATAGGTTTAACAAGTATACATGTCACTATAATAATTACACCTTAATTAGGATGTCATTACTGTGATTACCTGTTGAGCTTTACAATTTTGATGCATTACTCTTCTCACTCTCATCTTGATTTACCTACGTGTGTACAAACAAACACACGCTAAGTATGAACTTAGTGAGGCAATAAAGGAAGTAATAACAATTTTTTAAATTTTATTCAATTTCATGGCTACATTTATATAGCATGATATATGCCAATGCATCAACTTTCACATTGCATTAGTAATTATTTACTATATGCCAATGTCATAAGATTTTCATGATTGTCCATTTATCATAATATGCTTTATATGCATAAATGCTTCATGATCACTAGATAAGTATACCTTCATATTAATCATATATCAACATAATATAAACCAGATATAAATTTCTTACCGATATACTTGACATATGTTCCAAGAGTTCACATACTCCCTAACATGTTTACCATTTATTATCCATTTATTTATAGCCCAAACTAAACCTTGAGGACCCTGGGTACGCGAGTCAAATATGCACCGAAGTGCTAATAGACATAAGGTTGTCTCCACCATCCGCACATTTATAAGTCTGTGCTAACCATCCACACGTTTATAAGGCCGTGCTAACCATACACTAACTGTCCTTTATATACACTATAGTGCTATACCTGATACCCGAATATGCAGCGTGTTGCTGGACTCTATGGCATGCCAACTATACCCTGTCCCTCAATGACTTATTTGGGCATAATTTTCGTATTTATTCCATCCATGGCAACATATATCAATATAATTGAACATTAGGCAGTTCATACCCGAAATAACATTCATAGTATACCATTATATATAACTAGTGATCCATGCATTTGCGTTCAACCTTTGACATATTTAAAATATGTCAAATATATGATCAATGACATAAATATCATGCCAATATATAAACCATGTAGACTTATCGCAAGTCTTACCAATGATGTATAAAACATCCATGTATCATGTTATGTATGTATTGCATTCACCTGGGCCATTTATTAGCATGCCTCACTAAATTATACTTGATCTTTTCCTTTATAGAACCTCGAACCTTCTTTGATTCGGACTTGACTTTATTAATCACATGAATAAGATAAAATATTTGTTAGATTCAAATCTAACAATACCTTAACCATGTTGTCTAATATAATCATTCGAGTATAAAATTTCCAAATATTTTTCCTTTCTTCCTTGTACTATTCAAAAACTCATTATGGTCCTTAGTGACCAATTTGAACTTCCAATAATTCTTTCGAGCTTGCTAAATAACATTTAAATACAAAATGTTTCAAATTTCATTTTTTGACAGCTTGCTACTACCTTCAAAGATTTAATTATATAAGCATAAATTAATAAAATCTAGAAAATCTTAATTTCTTTTCTACCGTGGAGAAGCTAGATTCGATAAACCGATTCTAAAGGTATAAGCCAAATAAATTAATAAAATCTAGAAAAATTAACTAAAATTCTTGAAACTCAATTTTCATTTTGTTGTCCTGAAAAACTAGAAGAACAAAATTTTATGACCTTCATTCGATTAAAAATTCATATCTTTTAACTCATCTAACCATTTTTGTAGAATTTATGGTGAATTTTCGAAGTCACTACCAAAATTCAATCTTCTACATAGCTTTCCATAATAAACTTCTAATTTATACTAACTTCTTCTTATTTTTCTACTTGTCAATTTAGTCCCATCACTTGCTTCAAACCACCAATTCATCATCTTCTTTATCAAATAATTATTAAAAAATAATTTCCTCTAATTTTCTTTCTTTTCCAAAATAGTCACTAAAATGCAAAGGTAAGGATTCAACATCGGTTTAGCATTCTAACATCAATTTCACATCTCCAACATCATTAATTACATAAATACACTCCAATTTCATAAAATTCAAATTTGGTCCCTTAACTTTGAAACTTGCCGAATTGGTCCCTATATATTTAACTTAGGGTTTTGCTTCTAAACAACAAATCAAGTTTACTAGATCATTAATCAAACATCACAAACCCTAAGTTAGACTTAAATCCATAAACCCTAATCTTCTCCATACAAACCAAAATATGTAGGGTTTAAATCCTAACTCAATAACATGATTTTAACATCATATAAGCTTTATTCCAACTTAAATTCAACCATAGAATCATAAAATTTCAAAAGCCCCAATTTTGTTCATAAACCCTAATTTCTTTCTCATGTAAAATTTTCATCAATCAAGTATGTATTCCATGAATTAATAATATCAAAAGATAGAGCTTGAAGAGTATAACAACTTTACAATTTGAAAGATTACCTGAAAATTGAGTTTCGGGGCTTGAATCGAACTTGGAAAATTTTCTTCCTTTTTTACCCCCAAATTTCAAAAGTTGAAAGATGAAGAAGGCTTCATCTTTTTGGCCTTTCAATTTTTAATTGCTCCAATTATGCCACTTGTATTATATAAATAAATTTTAAATTCATTCAAATAGGAAAATTACAAAAGTGCCATTTTATCCAACGGTTGAGATTGATCTTATCATCAATCAAGAGCCAAGATTTAATCTTTAATTTTCTTCTTCCAAAAATGGCCTTTGTAACTTCAAATATTTCAAAATTGACATCCCTGCCAAATGACCAATTTGCCCTCCAACTAGTTTTTATTTACTAGTTTGTTTCAAAATTGCCATTCCATTATAATCTAACTAAATTAGTTCCTTTTCAACCAGCCACTATTCCATAAATATCATTTTATGATTTTCCATGTCTTATGGAATAGCCTCTAAAATTTCAATTCAATTCGATTTCCCAACATTCACAAAATACTTCTACTACGATTTTACCTTTACCGATCTATCAGATCTATTCCGAAAATTCTATATTTCCATAATGTTCCTCATATCATCATACTTCATCCAATGATCTAGATTTAATCTTGAGTTAATAGTTTACCAACTTTGCCCTTGTGATTTTCTAAAATTATGATCTTGCCATTTTTCATCCAATGACTCATATTTAGCATGGAAAATCAACTTAAATCCAAGGGTTCATATTCTTCCAACACAAAGAAAATATCTTAGACATGTAAAATGACATAATCAACCTTGGCTTGTCATCCTTCAAAATATCCTGGATATTCAATTCGATCCGATTATCCGAATATTTTTCTAAACTTTATTGCTTTATAGCCATTAATACAAACTCTGTACGAATAATTCGAGTAACACAGAAATGTCACTCTTGGGGGTAAACTATTCATTTATGGGATCAAAATATATAACTTCTAAAAATTACACTTTGGTCCCTAAACTTTTCCAAAGTTTACACTTTAACCACAAAACTTTCAAAATTCTCATTTTGGTCACTAGCCAAAAATTGGGATATTACAATTCTCCCCCTTAAGAAAATTCATCCTCGAATTTTCAACAATACCTGGTTCAAAAACAATGAGGAAACTTCATAATTTCACCAAAAAACTTTAACAAGCGAGATCATCTTACTTCTTAGTCCTTTGACTTCATGTGCCAAAATCTTTTCCGATTCTTCCTCGTAAATCAAATCCGGTTGAATCTCTATTCCCTCCGAGGTAATGATATGTAAAGGATCTGGTCGATACTTCTTGAGCATCGATACATGGAATACATTGTGAATCTTGTCCATTTTCGGAGGTAAGGCTAACTAATAAACCATCTGGTCAACTCTTTTCACAATCTTATAAGGCCCAATAAATCTCAAACTCAACTTCCCTTTTTGTCCAAACCATAACACTTTTTTCTAAGGTGAAACTTTTACGGAATACTTTATCCTTAACTTCATATAAATATCTTTTCTTTCAAGATCAGTAGATAATATCCATCATTCTAAAGCAAATCTAGATTGCTTCGAACCATTTTTACTTTATTCTCCATATCCTGTACTGAATCAAAACAGATTAAATCACCTCTTAGTTTTCTTTTCGTCGTCATCTGGAATATAAATTACCTCTTGATAACATGAACATCATTTAGACTTAACACCGAAATCTTAAATTTCCCTTTTCACCTTACTGAATTCCATCCAAATATATCTTATCTTTCATCTGTAAATCTTTGATCCGATTTTTCAAAGTAGATTTGAGCTGAAGCTATGTAATCAATATACTATTTACTTCCAAAGGTATTTGATCATTTAATGCTTATAAGCCAAAGAATGACTTTTGGCTAAGTACATCAACTACTATATTAGCCTTAGTACATCAATACACATCCCAACCTGTTATGGGACGTATTATTGAATAAGGTAGAATCCTTACTAGATTCATACTGCACTAATACTAGTGCTACTATCAAATCTTCTTTTACTGGTAATAATATAGTCCTCATTTAATCTTAGAGGAATATTACTGCTTCTTTGACTAACCTCACTAGAGCTTCCTAGCATGATATACTGAGTCGTATAAAACCTCAATCTAATGACCCTTGCAACTAGGTCTTTAGCTTTCTCAATCTAGTAAGAGTCATTCTATAGAGTATAATCAATATAGGTCCAATATTGGATTAAATCCAATCCTAAACTTAGCCTCTCGATTAAGCATCAAGCCTAACGGCTCTCTTGGGCAACCCAGTTAAATCTCATAAACAATAGGAATACTCTCCCAACTTACCCTTGATGCTCGGTATCCATAGCATAAGTTAAATAGTTTTCACATTGGTAACAAATTCCAATAAAAACTCTGCATGCTCATGCATGCCAATTATTACAACAGTCACATGATTGGTTTTGTGGTTTTCTTAAATCTCCAACATTTATTATAAATGTAAGAGAGTTCTTAATTTTCCTTGTCCCGGTCTCTTAGTAGAACTATGTAATAAATTCAGCTTGATATCTTTACCGGGAATCCTTACCATTTTTTAGAAGTGGTGAAATGAATGATGATTTAATGTTCCTCTTTACGAGCTGTGACCTCTGTTTAGATATTTTCTCATTCTGAACCCTTTGCATTGCATTTGGCATAATTTACTACTTCATGAAATTTTAAAATACACAAGGTAGTCACTACTTCTTTGTACCTGACCTCTAGCCCTCTATAAGCTCTCATAACAGGCTTTTTTTTCTCTATAAAGTAGTTTATAACCAAAGCAGCTCAGTTTATTAAACTTGCACTCATATCCGTAATAATCCAATTGCCCAAATTAAGATGCAAGAACTCTGTTGCATCTCTAAGATAAACAGTGTTACGAAACCTTCAAAGAAAGAACTTCTAGCTAACAGACTTTTGAGTATGTTCCGTAACATTACTTTATCATATACGGGTCTAATCCTTTCAGATGAAATACTATTTTATTTTTAGTCTCCCCTGATCATCAATACAAAGTTCCTTCAACCTAACCTTTATATCCTTAAACCATAGATTAACAATCATAGGATCTCCATCATTGTCTCTCTGAAAATCTAGTGTGTCAGAACTCTCAATTCTTTTTTTGCAATCGGTGCCTAAGAAGGCTGATTCATGATGATCGCATCTAATGCCCGAAAGAAAAGCTCTTAATCCAGAACATGCATATCATGTTACTCTGGTGCCTCTACACCATGCTAAGTTGAGGGTAGAATATTATCATAATCTTTTCATGCTCGTGAATCTCTTATTGATCCACTCACCTAAAACATTGGAATTTAACATTATTATCATAATGAAGTAAGCAATTGAATCCATTCAAACAAGTAAAATCATTAGTAATTCTAACATCCTAGTGGCATGTATACATTTTTGACCTTTACCATACTTCGTTTAACTCCAAAATCGGCTAAACATGTAGCTCTAATACCAATAAAAGTAACATCCCTTTCCCATATCTATACACCGGGTACGAGTTAGAAATGTTACAACTTCTTTAATAAAAAATCAGGGTAATTTAAATTTTTTAGAAAAACTTCTCAATGTTTACCCATCCTCAAATTTCCTTAGCCCAAGCACGCTTAACTTTATTTAAAACCGACATAAATTATTTATTCAAGTTCCAATCATAAATCAATTATCTTAGTATGCAACTCATCACCAAAGGTTATTCTTAACATTTAATCTTTCTAGAAACTTCAATTATCTTGAAACCATAACGAACTTTAAAGGCCAATCACAACTCAAATAGGTTTAACAAGTATACATGCCACTATAATAATTAAACCTTAATTAGGATGTCATTATTGTGATTACCTGTTGAGCTTTCCAATTTTGATGCATTACTCTTCTTACTCTAATCTTGATTTACCTACGTGTGTACAATCAAACACACGCTAAGTACGAACTTAGTGAGGCAATAAAGGAAGTAATAAAAAATATTTAAATTTTATTCAATCTCTTGGCTGCATTTATATAGCATGATATATGCCAATGCATCAACTTTCACATTGCATTAGTAATTATTTACTATATGCCAATGTCATAAGATTTTCATTCTTGTTCGTTAATCATATTATGCCTTATATGCATAAATAAGATTAAGTGAATTTTGATGACTTAAAATATTTAGTTATGGGCTTTTGAACATGATTATATAGCTTAACCTTATTTTCAGAACTTTTTACTCAGTTAAAATTCCAAGGGTCCACTATAAAGCCCATTTAGACATGCACACCTTAAACCCCCAACAAAACGGCCGAAAAATAAGATTAAATCACATTTTATGACTTAAAATATTTAGTTTTGGGCTTTTTAACATGATTATCTTAACCTCATTTCCAAAAAAAAATTCTAGGTAAAAATTCCAACGGGTCCACTATAAAGCCCCTTTAGACATGCATGCCTTAAACCCAACAAAACGGCCACAAAATAAGATTAAATCACATTTTTTGACATAAATTATTTAGTTACGGACTTCTAAACAGGATTATATAGCTTAAACTAAATTTTAGAATTTTTTTCTCTGTTAAAATTCCAACAAGTCCACTGTAAAACCCATTTAGACATGCACGCCTTAAATCAAATTTTATGACTTAAAATATTTAGTTATGGGTTTTTAAACATGATTTTATAGCTTAACCTCGATTTTAGAATTTTTTACTCGGTTAAAATTCCAACGGGTCCACTATAAAGGCCATTTAGACATGCACGCCTTAAACCACAACAAAACAGCCGAAAAATAAGATTAAATCACATTTTATGGCTTAAAATATTTAGTTATGGGCTTTTGAACATGATTATATAGATTAACCTCATTTTAGAAACTTTTTTAAAATTCCAGGTTAAAAAAGGCCATTTAGAATGGGTCCAACCACAAAATAAAATATAAGATTATTTTTTATGACTTAAAATATTTAGTTTTGGGCTTTTGAACATGATTATATAGATTAATCTCATTTTTAGAAATTTTTACTCGGTTAAAAATCCAACGGGTCCACTATAAAGCCCATTTAAACATACACGCCTTAAACCCACAAAGCGGCCAAAAAAAAAAGAAAAAATCAAATTTTGACTTGAAATTTTAGTTTTAGGATTTTGCATATGATTATATAACTTAACCTCAATTTTAGAACTTTTACTAGGTTAAAATTTAATGGGTTATCTTCAAAAAAAAAAATGGGTCACAAGAATGCCCATTTAGACTTGCCCCTTTTTGAGGTTAAGCTATATTATCATATTCAAAATCCCATAAAACAAATATTTTAAATCAAAAAAAAATTTAATCTTATTTTGTGAGTTTTGTTGGGTTTAAATGTTTTGTCTTAATGGGCTTTACAATGGATTTTGAATTTTAACCGAATAAAAAAGTTCTAAAGTTAAGATTATTATACCTAATCTCAACAAAAGAACTTTTAATCAAATATTGTAACTCATAAAATTTGATTTAATCTTATTTTGTGCCCATTTAGTTGGGTTTTAAGGCATGCATGTCTAAATGGGGTTTAAAAATAAGATTAAATCAAATTTTATGACATACAATATTTGATTATGGGATTTTATAATATGATTAAAATCCCATAACTAAAATTTTAAACTTTTCAAAAAATTTAATTTAATCTTATTTTTTGTGAATTTTGTTGGGGTTTAAGGCATTTATGACTATATAAGTTTTAAACCCCCAACAAATTTTAACAGGCAAAAAATGATAAAAATATTTTTAATCTTGTCCAAAATCCCATAACTAAATATTTTAAGTCATAAATTTTTAATCTTATTTTTTGGTCGCTTTTTTGGGTTTTTACAGGATTGTCTAAATGGGCTTTACCTTGGTTTTTAAAACTTTTAAAAATGACATTGAGCTATATAATCATATTCAAAATCCTATAATGAAATATTTTAACTCAAAATTTGATTTAATCTTATTTTGTGGGTTTTGTTGGGTTTAAAGTGCATGTATAAATGCCCATTTTGGAATTTTAAACGAGTAAAAATTAAAAAATGAGGTTAAGATATATAATCATATTAAAAAAATCCAAAATCAAATATTTTAAATTTAAAAAATTTGATTTAATCTTATTTTTTTGTCGTTTTTGTTGGGTTTAAGGTGTTTGTCTAAATGGGCTTTATAATGGACCCGTTGGAATTTTAATCGAGTAAAAAGTTATGAAAATGAGGTTAAGATATATAATCATGTTCAAAATCCCATAATCAAATATTTTAACTCATAAAATTTGATTTAATCTTATTTTTTTGTTGCCATTTTGTTGGGGTTTAAAATTTTAATCGCATGTCTAAATGGGCTTTATAGTGGACCCATAACTAAATGGAATTTTAACCTAGTAAAAAGTTCTAAAATTCAGGTTAAACTATATAATCATGTTCAATAGCCCATAAATAAATATTTTAAGTATAAAATGTGATTTAATCTTATTTTTCGGTCGTTTTGTTAGGTTTAAGGCGTTCATGTCTAAATGGGCTTTATAGTGTACCCGTTGGAATTTTAACCACGTAAAATTTTTTTAAAATGATGTTAAGCTATATATTCATGTTCAAAATCCCATAATCAAATATTTTAACTCATAAAATTTGATATAATCTTGTTTTTCGGCTGTTTTGTTGGGTTTAAGGCGTGCATGTCTAAATGGGCTTTATAGTGGATCCGTTCAAATTTTAACCGAGTAAAAAGTTCTAAAATTGAGGTTAAACTATATAATTATGTTCAAAAGCCCATTAATAAATATTTTAAGTCATAAAATTTCATTTAATCTTATTTTGTGATTGTTTGTTGTTTTTACGGGGTGCATGTCTTAATGGGCTTTACTGTGGACCCGTTGGAATTTTAACCTAGTAAAAAGTTATGAAAATGAGGTTAAGCTATATGATCATGTTCAAAAGCCCATAAATAAATATTTTAAGTCATAAAATGTGATTTATTCTTATTTTTTGGTCGTTTTGTTGGGTTTATGGTGTTCATGTCTAAATGGGCTTTATAGTGGACTCGTTGGAATTTTAACCTAGTAAAAAGTTTTGAAACTAAGGTTAAGCTATATAATCATATTAAAAAGCCCATAATCAAATATTTTAACTCATAAAATTTGATTTAATCTTATTTTGTGGCCTTTTTGTTGGGTTTAAGGTGTGCATGTCTAAATGGGCTTTGTAGTGGACCCGTTGGAAATTTAACCAAGTAAAAAGTTCTTAAATAGAGGTTAAACTATATAATCACATTCAAAAGCCCATAGTCAAATATTTTAACTCATAAAATTTGATTTAATCTTATTTTGTGGCCGTTTTGTTGCATTTAAGGCGTGCATGTCTAAATGGGCTTTACAGTGGACCCATTTGAGTTTTAAAGGAGTAATAATTTTTGAAAATGAGGTTAAGCTATATAATCATATTAAAAATCCCATAATAAAATATTTTAACTCATAAAATTTGGTTCAATCTTATTTTTCAACGTTTTGTTGGGTTTAAGGCGTGTGTGTCTAAATGGGCTTTATAGTGGACCCGTTGGAATTTTAACCAAGTAAAAATTTCTGAAAATGAGTTAAGCTATATAGTCATGTTCAAAATCCCATAATCAAATATTTTAACTCATAAAATTTTATTTAATCTTATTTTTAGGCCGTTTTGTTAGGTTGTGTGGGTTTTTTAAATGGGCTTCACAGTGGACCCGTTGGAATTTTAACCGAGTAAAAAGTTCTAAAATTGAGGTTAACCTTTATAATCATATTCAAAAGCCCTTAATCAAATATTTTAACTCATAAAATTTGATTTATATTATTTTGTGGTCGTTTTGTTGGGTTTAAGGCCTGCATGCGTAAATGGGCTTTACAGTGGACCATTTGGAATTTTAACCGAGTAAAAAAATTTGAAAATGAGTTAAGCTATATAATCATATTCAAAATCCTATAATCAAATATTTTAACACATAAATATTGATTTTTTCGGCCGTTTTGTTGGGGTTTAAGGCGTGCATGTCTAAATGGGCTTTACAATGGACCCATTGGAATTTTAACCGTGTAAGAAGTTCTGAAAATGAGGTTAAGGTATATAATCATGTTCAAAAGCATATAATGATACACTTTAAGTCATAAAATTTGATTAAATCTTACTTTGTGGCCGTTTTGTTAGGTTTAAGGCGTGCATGTCTAAATAGGCTTTACAGTGGACCCGTTGGAATTTTAACTATATAATCATGTTCAAAAGCCCATAAATAGAAGTTTTAAGTCATAAAATATGATTTAATCTTATTTTATGGCCTTTTTGTTGGGTTTAAGGTGTGCATGTCTAAATGGCCTTTACAGTGGACCCATTAGAATTTTAACCGAGTAAAAAGTTCTAAAATTGAGGTTAAGCTATATAATCAACTATTTTAACAAATAAAATTTGATTTAATCTTATTTTGTGGCCGTTTTGTTGGGTTTAAGGCTTGCATGTCTAAATGGGCTTTATAGTGGACCCGTTGGAATTTTAAACGAGTAATAATTTCTAAAAATGAGGTTAAGCTATATAATCATATTCAAAATCCCGTAATAAAATATTTTAACTCATAAATTTTGGTTCAATCTTATTTTTCAGCCGTTTTGTTGGGTTTAAAGCGTGCATGTCTAAATGGGCTTTATAGTGGATCGTTTGGAATTTTAATCGAGTAAAAATTTATGAAAATGAGGTTAAACTACATGGTCATGTTCAAATGCCCATAATCAAATATTTTAACTCATAAAATTTGAGTTAATCTTATTTTTAGGCGTTTTGTTAGGTTGCGTGCATGTCTAAATGGGCTTTACAGTGGACGCGTTGGAATTTTGTTGGGTTTAAGGCGTGCATGCATAAATGGGCTTTAAAATAGACCATTTGGAATTTTAACCGAGTAAAAAATTCTAAAAACGTGGTTAAGCTATTTAATTATATTCAAAAGCCTATAATCAAATATTGTAACTCATAAAATTTGATTTAATCTTATTTTTCGACTGTTTTGTTGGAGTTTAAGGCGTGCATGTCTAAATGGGCTTTACAGTGGACCCATTTGAATTTTAACCAAGTAAAAAGTTTTGAAAATGAGTTTAAGCTATATAATCATGTTCAAAAGCATATAATGATACACTTTAAGTCATAAAATTTGATTTAATCTTATTTTGTGGCCGTTTTGTTGGGTTTAAGTCGTGCATGTCTAAATGAGCTTTACAGTGGACCCACCCAACAAAACGACCATAGAATAAGGTTAAATCAAATTTTATGAGTTCAAATATTTAGTTATGGGCTTTTGAACATGATCATATAGCTCAACCTCATTTTTAGAACTTTTTACTCGATTAAAATTTCAACGGGTACACTATAAAGCCCATTTAGACATGCACTCCTTAAACCCAACAACACGAACACAAAATAATATTAAAAACAAATTTTATGAGTTAAAATATTTATTATGGGTTTTTGAATAAGATTATATAGCCTAACCTGAATTTTATAACTTTACACTTGGTTAAAATTCCAATGGGGTCCACTATAATGCCCATTTCGACATGCACGCCTTAAACCCAACAAAAATGCCACAAAATAAGATTAAATCAATTTTATAGCTTAACCTCAGTTTCAGAACTTTTTACTCAGTGAAAATTCCAATGAGTCCACTATAAAGCCCATTTAGGCATGCATGCCTTAAACCCAACAAAATGGCCGAAAAATAAGATTAAATCAAATTTTAAGAGTTAAAATATTTGATTATAGGCTTTTGTACATGACTATTGTAACCCCCTAGACCCGCCTATGTGATACCCTAGTCTAGGAGGTCATATTCAGGTCACCGGAGTGACCCACAGTAAAAATAGAAGAAGACTCTTAAACATACATTGAAAAGTATAAAATAAAAATTCTGTTAAAACCATATTAAAATTTCATTTACACAAACTGAAATCCAGAAAACGTATTACAGACATAATCATAAAATAAAACTTGACATACATGCCCACTAATACACAGGTACCGTACTCCACATGCAACGCCAAGGAAATTCCCTAACTGATGTCAATCATAAGACCATGGACATTTTTTTAACCTGCAATGGTAAAAAAACATGAGCTTAAAAAAGCTCAGTAATACAAACCTACTAAAGATGCTATAAGCACATGCAGGTATAAGGCAAGGCATAAAACTAAAATATCGATCATGGCATCCTGTTAATCAGCACTCGGACTTTTGAGTCCCAAACTGGCATTCTACAATTATGGGAAAAACTGAGTGGAATGATATTTTTATTGGAACCGAGCCATGGGGTAATGTATATCTTTACTTTCAAATTTGTAAAGGTAGACAATGTGATTCATATATCAGTAGAATTCATCATGGGCACAGGAAGATACATGAAATTTAGTTTTAGACTAACTACCCTTCATCCGAACTCCAAGATACAGTTCCTCATAACTATATCATATACTGGCGTTAACCCAAGCCCATTGGGTATAGGTACCATCCTAAGGGATACCTCAGGTCACGGGCAGAATTACCCCAGCCGAAGCATGAGAACCTAATACAGGCGGAATCACTCTAGCCGAAGCAGAGGATCTGAATACATGCATTAACCCTGGCTATTTGGTGAGGGTACCATCCTAAAGGAATACCTTAGGTCACGGGCGGAATTACCCCAGTCAAAGCATGGGAACCTAATACGGGCGGAATCATTTTAGCTGAAGTAGAGGATCCGAGTACGAGCAGAATTACCCTAGCCAAAGCATAGGAACCTAAAATGAGACTTATGCACACAAGTATCTATCAAGAACTTCTCACGCTTCCCTAAAATACCCCAGTAAAACAATTTTATGCATAAACCATTAAATCAATATTTAGCAATAGGATGCCAGGAATCATGATACAGTCCGATGTTTAATCGGTAGAATCAGAGTAAATAGTTGCAGTTTCACCTCAGAGATTATTTTGTAGATTTTTGAGCAGTTTCTTAGAAAGAGAATCCTTATAAAGGGGTACATTGAATAATGACGTCATTACATCATTTAAGAACTTAATTCATTAGAACCATTTAGAATTACAAAATATAGCGATCATGTAGTAGTTCAGATATATTAGAATAAATTTAGGAATTAAAATAGTTCAGTATCATTCAGGATTCAGGATATAATAGTAGGGTTCTAAACAATTTAGCTCATAAGGGTATTTTCAACCTTTTAACATTCAAGGTTAATTCAGTAATTAATCTGACAGAGTTAAATCAGTGATTTGTAGAATTCATGATTTTTAATTACTCATCAAGTCACCATGCTCCACTGACAAATCAGAACACACTATTATAGTTCTAACCGATAACCGAACATGTAAATCCTTCCATGTTTTCCTTCTTATAACCGACCACGATAGATAACAAAACTTGTCAATTTATTATCCATTTGAACCTACTACGAGCCATCAAACCTGAATTCATGCTGAAACCCCAATATTATATTTCAAGTCTGTGATTTGTTGTGTAGAAGATTGCTAACAGCTTGTCAAGCTTTCAAGTCCATTCAAGTTAAACACATTCAACAAGGCATTATTCACAAAGCATTCGAACAGGTACACTTCGCACGTGTTCGAAAATTAGTGTTGATAGCATTGTATAGCTGAATAGTTCATCGTCTTAAATCATCATTAACGAGCCCCAAAAAGTTGAACAATTATTTTGTAGTATTATTCCATTATTACATCCATATCAGAAACAACATCGAACGCATGTTGTATCTTACAACTTTTAGAGCCATTACTTTTGTTTGGTTTTATTAAAAACTCTAAATCCAGACTTAAAGGTGCCTTCAGTCATTTAAATATTCAAGGTATTTCAGACATTTTGATGTCCGAAGGTGTTTCAATTATTATGATCCTTTCAGTCCTTTCAACCATTCATTCGTTTCAAAACTCATAGGTTTATCCATTCTTCCAGATAATTTGGTAAATTTCAGTGCTCAAGAATACTTCAATGTTTTCGGTCATTACGATAAATCCAATCAATTCAATCTTATTTGTCTTTTCATTCTATTAGTCATTTCAACAAATCAATAATTTGCATCACTTTGATAAATTCAGACATGCAAATAATTTCCCATAAATTTCCGCTTCAAAGATTTATTTCGAACTCAAGAGAATCCGTGTAATTTATTATTTCACGAGAGTGAACCATGTTACTATAATTCTACATATAGAGTTCTTAGTTGTTTAATGCTTAATCGACTCAAGAATAGATTTCAAATCATTTCCTTATCAGGCGTAATTCGGTATCCCTTTCACCCCAAGGGTATTTTAGTAGTTCCATCACCAAATATTTATATCGTTGATTCCTTAAATACTATCAATCAAGTTTGGAGTTTAATTGCCTCATTAATCATTTATTGAGCCCCATATCCTTTTTAATTTATTTACCTTCTTATTCAAATATTATAATTTTATCCATATTATAACTCTTATTTTCATCATCGATTAGACATCAACATTTTAACCGTATGCTTATACATGATCATGCAAACATTTACCGAATACCAAATGTTTCATAAAATATACAGAAGGTAGAAGTGTATTACCTTCTTTACGAGTTACACTGGTCGACCCGTTAGATACTCCATTCAATCGCTCTCGATCCCGAATTCAACGTCTTCAATGAACTTGGATACATAGAGTCACAAAATCCTTCAATTAACATAATCCATAATTAGTCCTTGCTTACAAGCTCATAAACTGAATAACTATACATAGGCTCACTCAGGTTCAAGTTCAGTTTCGGAGGCCATCGAGTTCAAATTTTGCAAAACCGACTTCAAAAATGGACTCAGGACATCAAAAAACTTAAAATAAGGGTTTTCAAAATTTTTGACTTTTTAGGTCAAAGTCAAAGTTGGCGTTAGCAGTCAAAGTCAACATTGACGTCATGCTGTCGTCGTCGGTCAACGGTCTATGGCCAATGCTAACGTTAGCAGTCAACACTAACGTTAGCGGTCAACAATTTGACTCGAGCAAGTTGACTCGGCTGGGTTGACTCACTGGTTAACTCGGCCGGGTTAACTCACTAAGTTGACTCGGTTAATGGGTCAGGTTGGTTGGGTCAATCGGGCTAGACCAGTTAGATCGAACCAAACCGAGTTGAACTGGACCGGATCATACCAGTTTACAAGTGAACCGGTCACGGCGGTCAGAACTCGCCTTGGCCGGTGCGTGGGGCTCACGCGCGACTTTACGCGACCCGAAAATACACCAAATTGCATATTTCGGCCGGATCTACACCTAAAACTCAACACCAACTCGAAATCACATATAATTATCTCAGAAATTAGCTAAAAACTCACCAAATCGGAGGAAATCCGAAGGTTTTTGTATAACTCCGGTGAAGATGCAAACGACGGCCGATCGAAGGGATGATGGAGGGGTTTTGTTCGCCTAGCCTTGCTGATCATGATGATGATGGCAGTGTCTCACATCGGTGGCTGAAGCGGCTGGGAAATGGTGAATTTTTGAAAGGGTGAAAACCCCTTGAATATCCGAAGCTTCAGCTGGATTTTCGTGGCGGACGGTAGCTCTGTTCTGCCCGTGGCGGGTATGGGTAAAACCGTTGCATGATGGCGAGTCGGCAGACGTAGGTGGTGATCGCCACAGACGATCGGTGAGGCAGATTGGTGGTGGTTGCTGGGAGATGGTTTGGAGAAAATGAAAATCTCAGGGGGGGTTCTCAATTGATCTCGAAGAAGAAATAGATGGGTTCACGTAAGTGAAGGGTCCAATTGTGTTTTAATTACATTGGTAACATACAAACAGATTTCAAAAATAAATTGGTGCAACTCTATAACAAGAGATGCCTTAGCTCTTGGCAACACTTCTTTTCAAACATTTCATTCATAATTAATTTTTTTTAAACAGGGTGTTACAATTATATAGTTTTACCTCATTTTCACAACTTTTTACACGGTTAAAATTCTAACTGGTCCACTAAAAACCTATTTAGACATGCATGCCTTAAACCCCAACAAAACGGCCATAAAATAAGATTAAATCAATTCTTATGACTTAAAATATTTAGTTATGGGCTTTTGAACATGATCATATAACATAACCTTATTTTAAAACTTTTTAATCGGTTAAAATTCCAATGGGTTCACTCTAAAGCCCATTTAGACATGCACATCTTAAACCCACAAAAAAACACAACCAAAAAATAAGATTAAATCAAATTTTATTACTTAAAATATTTATTTATGGGCTTTTGAACATGATTATATAGTTTAACATCAATTATAGAACTTTTTAATTGGTTAAAACTCCAATGGGTCCGCTGTAAAGCCCATTTAGATACGAACATCTTAAACAAAAAAAAACAGCCAAAAAATAAGATTAAATCAAATTTTATGATTTAAAATATTTGATTATGGGCTTTTGACTACGACTATAAAGCCCATTTAGACATGCACGCCTTAAACATAACAAAACGACCGAAAAATAAGATTAAATCAAATTTTATGAGTTAAAATATTTAATTATGGGCATTTGAACATAATTATATAACATAACCAAAATTTAAGAACTTTTTGCTCGGTTAAAATTCCAACGGGTCCACTATAAAGCCTATTTGGACATGCACACCTTAAACCCAACAAAACGGCCAAAAAATAAGATTAAATCAAATTTTATGAGTTAAAATATTTGATTATGGGCTTTTGAACATGACTATATAGCCTAACCTCATTTTTCAGAAATTTTTACTCGGTTAAAATTCCAACGGGTCCACTATAAAGCCCATTTAGAAATGAACGCCTTAAACCCAACAAAACTGCTGAAAAATAAGATTGAACCAAATTTTGAGTTAAAATATTTTATTATGGAATTTTGAATATGATTATATAGCTTAACCTCAATTTTAGAACTTTTTACTTAGCTAAAATTCCAACGGGCCTATAGTAAAGCCCATTTAGATATGCACGCCTTAAACCCCAACAAAAAGGCCGAAAAATAAGATTATATCACATTTTATGACTTAAAATATTTAGTTATGGGATTTTGAATATGATTATATAGCTTAACCTCATTTTCAAAAAAATTTACTCGTTTAAAATTCCAACGGGTCCACTATAAAACCCATTTAGACATGCACACCTTAAACCCAGCAAAACGGCAACAAAATAAGATTAAATCAAATTTTATGAGTTAAAATATTTGATTATGGGCTTTTGAATATGATTATATAGCTTAACCTCTATTTCATAACTTTTTACTGGGTTTTTTAAAACTTTTTACTAGGTTAAAATTCTAACGGGTCCACAGTAAAGCCCATTTAGACATGCACACCGTAAAACTAACAAAACAACCACAAATAAGATTAAATGAAATTTTATGACTTAAAATATTTATTAATGAGCTTTTGAAAATAATTATATAGTTTAAACTCAATTTTAGAACTTTTTACGAGGTTAAAATTTGAACGGATCCACCGTAAAGCACATTTAGACATGCACGCCTTAAACCCAACAAAATGGCCAAAAATAAGATTATATCAAATTTTATGAGTTAAAATATTTGATTATGGGATTTTTAACATGACTATATAGCTTAACGTCATTTTCAGAAATTTTTATTAAAATTCCAACGGGTCCACTATAAAGCCCATTTAGACAAGTACACCTTAAACCCAACAAAAACGGCCGAAAAATTAGATTAAATCAAATTTTATGATTTAAAATATTTAATTATGGGTTTTGAAAATGATTATCTAGCATAACCTCAATTTTATAACTTTTTACGCGATTAAAATTCCAACGGGTCCACTATAAAGCCTATTTAGACATGCACGCCGTAAACCCAACAAAATGACAAAAAAATAAGATTAAATCACATTTTATACTTAAAATATTTATTTATGGGCTATTGAACATGATTATAAAGTTTAACCTGAATTTTAGAACTTTTTACTCGGTTAAAATTCCAACGGTCCACTATAAAGCCATTTAGACATGCACGCCTTAAACCCCAACAAAACGGCTGAGAAATAAGATTAAATCACATTTTATGACTTAAAATATTTATTTATGGACTTTTGAACATGATTATATATCTTAACCTCATTTTCATAACTTTTTACTCGATTAAAATTCCAACGGATCCACTCTAAAGCCCATTTAGACATGCATGCCTTAAACCCCAACAAAACAGCTAAAAAATAAGATTAAATACCATTTTTATGACTTAAATATTTATTTATGGGCTTTTGAACATGATTATATAGCTTAACCTCATTTTCAAAAAAAAAATTACTCGGTTAAAATTCCAATGGGTCCACTATAAAGCCCATTTTGATATGCACGCCTTAAACCCCATCAAAACAGACGCAAAATAAGATTAAATCATATTTTATGACTTAAAATATTTATTTATGAGATTTTGAACATGCTTATATAGCTTAACCTCATTTTTAGAATTTTTTAGTCGGTTAAAATTCCAACGTGTCCACTATAAAGCCCATTTAGACATGTGCGCCTTAAACCCAAACAAAAGGGGGGTCTGAACATGATTATATAGCTTAACCTCATTTTCTAAACTTTTTACTCGATTAAAATTCCAACGGGTCCACTGAAAGCCCCGTTAGACATGCACGCCTTAAACCCAATAAAACGACCGAAAAATAAGATTAAATCAAATTTTATGAGTTAAAACATTTTATTATGGTCTTTTGAACATGATTATATAGGTTAACCTCATTTTTAGAAATTTTTATTTGGTTAAAATTCCAACGAGTCCACTGTAAAGCCCATTTAGACATGCACGCCTTAAACCCAAAAAAAGGCCAAAAATAGGATTAATTCAAATTTTATGAGTTAAAATATTTGATTATGGGCTTTTGAACAAGATTATATAGCTAAACCTCATTTTCAGAACTTTTTACTCGATTAAAATTCTAACGGGTCCACTGTAATGCCCATTTAGACATGCACGCCTTAAACCCAACAACATGGCCAAAAAATAATATTAAATCAAATTTTATGAGTTAAAATTTTTTATTATGGGCTTTTGAACATGATTATATAGCTTAACCTCATTTTCAGAAATTTTTACTTGATTAAAATTCCAACGGGTCCACTATAAAGCCTCGTTAGACCTGCACGTCCTCAATGAACTTGGATACTTAGAATCACAAAATCCTTCAATTAACATAATCCATAATTAGTCCTTGCTCACAAGCTCATAAACTAAATAACAACCCATAGACTCACTCAGGTTCAAGGTCAGTTTTGGAGGCCTTCGAGTTCAAATTTTACAAAACCGACTTTAAAAATGGACATAGGTTATCAAAAGACTTAAAATAAGGGTTTTAAAAAATTTTGACTTTTTGGGTCAAAGTCAATGTTGACGTCAATAGTCAAAGTCAATGCTAACGTCATCGGTCAACAGTCAATGCTAACGTCTTCGGTCAGTGTCAACAGTTTGACTCAAACGAGTTGACTCACAGAGTTGACTCAGTTGGGTTGACTCACTGGGTTAACACGGTCGGGTTAACTCATTGAGTTGACTCGGTTAATGGGTCGGGTTGAACGGGCCAGTCGGGTCGGTCGGGCTAGACCGGTTCAAATCAAACCAAACTGAGTTGAACTGGTTTGGACCAGATTGCATCAGTTTATAAGCGAACTAGTCACGACGGTTGGAACTTGCCTTGGTCGGCGCGTGGGGCTCACGCGCGGCTTTACATGACCCGAACTTGCACCAAATTGCATATTTCGGCCGGATCTATACCTAAAACTCAACGCCAACTCGAAATCACATATTATCATCTCAGAAATCAGCCAGAAACTCACCAAATTAGAGGAAACCCTAAGGTTTTCGCGTAACTCCAGTGAAGATGCAAACGGCGGCCGATTGAAGGGATGATGGAGGGGTTTTGTTCGCCATGCCTTGCTGAGCATGATGAGGTCGGCAGTGTCTCACACCAATGGCTGAAGCGGATGGGAAATAGCAAATTTTTGAAAGGGTGAAAACCCCTTGAATATCCAAAACTTTAATCGAATTTTTGTGGCAGACGGCAGCTCAGCTGTACGCATGGCTGGCAAGGGTGAAACCGTTGCATGATGGCGAGTCGGCAGACGTAGGTGGTGATCGCCACGGACGGTCGGTGAGGTAGATTGGTGGTGGTTGCTGGGAGATGATTGCGAGAAAATGAAAATCTCAGGGGGTTCTCAATTGATCTCGAAGAAGAAGCAGATGGGTTCACGCAAGTGAAGGGTCCAATTGGGTTTTAATTACCCTGGTAACATACAAACAGAGTTCAAAAAAAAATTGGTGCAGTTCTATAACAAGAGCTGCCTTAGCTTCGATGGTTAATCCATTGACTTACAAAGCCAAGGGGCACGGGTTCAAAACCCCTTGGCAACACTTCTTTTCAAACATATCATTCATAATTACTTTTTTTAAACAGGGTGTTACAACTCTCCCCTTAAAAAGAAATTTCGTCCTCGAAATTTACTAGAATCAGAGCAATATAGAATCTATTATTTTTTTCATCCACTGAAACGTACCCATCATAGTATGCTTGATTCTCAAAACTTCCCAGACGGTCATCTATGCATCTGGTAGTGTTCCAGTTTCTCGGCCTAACTTTGGACCCAAAAACATCTTATCATTTATCTCAAACTAGATGATCAGAATATGTTATTTGAATCCATGCCGAACTTCATATTGTGCCAGGCAAACTCTTGTCTCATATCCGTAACTATGAGCAGACTTATTAGGGGACATGAGACCTTCTCAACTACCACGGAAGTCATTCACTTACTTCGAAAGGTATCTTCCAAAATCCAATATACTGTATCGGACTGATTATCAGTTTACAAATAAAAACTGCACTAAAGTTCAAACCAATACTCAAAACCTCATGTAAAGCCTTTCAGAATAGAGGGTTGCCCACACATCTTAGTCGGGAACATATATATATCGGTATTCCATATAGTCTATTAATTCTCTGAATTACATAATATGGTCAATTTATTAGGTCGTTCAACGGTCAACCAGACAAAACCCTTTCTACAAGGATTCAAAGACATATCATAGGGTTAGCAATGGTTCACCCTTACTTCCGTCCGGGAATCATCTCAAACCATAACAGAATGGATGAATAACGATGTTCCCATTATGATCAAATCATTGTTGTACAAGCTTGGCACACACATCAGTTTCTGATTATGAATTCCATAATCGAATCAGTTTCAACCTTGAATCTTACCAGAATCCATCATACTTTATCACTTCACAGACTTGCTCATTCATTTACATTCTGAACCAAATCATTCAAATTTCCAGACATCAACCATTTCAGACTCTTATCTAGATTCAGACCCATCACATGAATCTGGAACAAAGATAAACTCCATGGGCATTCTTTGCTTGAACAAATAAGGGCATGTATTCACCAAACAACTTAGGACAGACGATCGGCCGATCTACCCAGACAGACGCAACTCTAAGCTTTGATACCACTATATGTAACCCCCTAGACCCGCCTATGCAATAACCTAGTCTAGGATGATAGAGTAACGCAATCTTGGATTTGGAAGCCTTCAATCAAGTTGTTGCAAGAACTAGGAGCTCTAGAATCAATCAAGGAAGTTTGGGCAGATCTGAAAATTCAAGAGAAAAGAGAATGGATTTTCTTGAAATTTTTAGATTCAAGGCTGGAAATTTAAAGAAAGAAAGACAAGATCAAGGATTATATGATAAGAAATAAGAATATAAAAAAAGATTAAAAAGATTGAGAAAGAGATAAGTAAAACAAATCTGAAAATTCCATCTTTGTTTATGGAATTATGGAAGATGGTGTGAAGGTTGAAGATGAAGATGGCTTGCGAATTGTTGATGTTGTTTTATCCTCGGCACCCTCTTAGACTCAATTATCCAGGCAAGCAACCTCAAGCGGCTCTAACCCACCCTCCTAGACGCGATTATCTAGGCAAGAAAGAGTGTGAAGATGATCTCCCTCACAAGAACTCATCGAACTTATGTTGAAGAAGACTTTGAGTAATCAGCACTTGCAAAAACGGGCCAAAATATGATTAAATCATATTTTATATTTTAAAATATTTAGTTATGAGCTTTTGAACATGATTATATAGTTTAACCTCAATGTTAGAACTTTTTGCTCGGTTAAAATTCCAACGGGTACACTATAAAGCCCATTTAGATATGAACGTCGTAAAGCCCAACAAAATGGCCGAAAAATCAGATTAAATCATATTTTATGAATTAAAATAGTTAGTCATGGGCTTTTTAACAGGATTATATCTCTTAACCGTATTTTAAGAACTTCTTACTCCGTTAAAATTCCAACGGGTCCTCTATAAAGCCCATGTAGACATGCACGCCTTAAACCCAACAAAATAGCCACAATATAAGATTAAATCAAATTTATGTGCTAAATTATTTTATTATAGGCCTTTGAACATGATTATATAGCTTAACTACAATTTCATAACTTTCTACTCGGTTAAAATTCCAACGGGTCCACTGTAAAGCCCGATTAGACATGCACGCCTTAAACTAGAACAAATTGGCCGCAAAATAAAATTAAATCAAATTTTATGAATTAAAATATTTATTTTATAGAATTTTGAACATGATTATATAGCTTAACCCCATTTTCAGAACTTTTTACTCAGTTAAAATTCCAACGGGTCCACTATAAAGCCCATTTAGACATGCACGCCTTAAACCCAAATAAAATGGCCAAAAAATAATATTAAATCACATTTTATGACTTAGAATATTTATTATGGGCTTTTGAACAGGATTATATAGCTTAACCTCATTTTTAGAACTTTTAACTCGGTTAAATTTCCAACGGGTCCACTATAAAGCCAATTTAAACATGTACGCCTTAAACCCCAACAAAACAGTTGAAAATAAGATTAAATCACATTTTATGACATAAAATATATAGTTATTGACTTTTGAATATGATTATATAGCTTAACCTCAATTTTAGAATTTTTACTCGGGTAAAATTCCAACGGGTGAGCAAGCGTTGATGGCCGGTTGGTCAGAGCTGCTCGCCTGCTCCCATCCGCTTCCCTTAGGTCCTGGGTTCAAGACCCAGTAGGAGCATCCCTTCCCCTAGTGTCTCCCCCTTCCCCCTCTAGGTATAAGTAGAAGTAGTATTTATCAAAAAAAAATTCCAACGGGTCCACAGTAAAGCCCATTTAGACATGCATGTTTTAAACCCCGGCAAAATGGCCACAATATAATATTAAATCAAATTTTATGAGTTAAAATATTTGATTATGGGATTTGAACATGATTATATAGCTTAACCTCATTTTTAGAAATTTTTACTAGGTTAAAATTCCAACGGGTCCACTACAAAGCCCATTTAGAAATGCACACCTTAAACCCCAACAAAACGGCCAAAAAATGATTAAATCACATTTTATGAATTAAAATATTTAGGTACGGGCTTTTGAACATGATTATGTAGCTTAACCTTATTTTTAGAACTTTTTACTCGGTTAAAATTCCAACGGGTCCATTATAAAGCCCTTTTATTCATGCACACCTTAAACCCCAACAAAACGGCTGAAAAATAAGATTCAATCACATTTTACGACTTAAAATATTCTGTTATGGGCTTTTTGAAATGATTATATAACTTAACCTCATTTTCAAAACTTTTTACTCGGTTAAAATTCCAACGGGTCCACTATAATGCCCATTTATTCATGCACGCCTTAAACCCCAACAAAACGGCCGAAAAATAAGATTAAATCACATTTTATGACTTAAAAATATTTAGTTATGGGCTTTTTGAAATGATTATATAACTTAACCTCATTTTCAAAACTTTTTACAAGGTTAAAATTCCAACGCGTCCACTGTAAAGCCCATTTAGACATGCACACCTTAAATCCAACAAAACAACCACAAAATAAGATTAAATCAAATTTTATGAGTTAAAATATTTGATTATGGGCTTTTAAATATGACCATATAACTTAACCTCAATTTTAGAAATTTTTACTCGGTTAAAGTTCCAACGGGTCCACTATAAAGCATATTTAGACATGCACTCCTTAACCCCAAACAAAATAGCCGCAAAATAAGATTAAATCACATTTTATAACATAAAATATTTAGTTATGGACTTTTGAATATGATTATATTTCTTAACCTCAATTTTAGAACTTTTTACTCGGTTAAAATTCCAACGCGTCCACTGTAAAGCCCATTTAGACATGCACGCCTTAAACCCAACAAAATGGCCACAATATAAGATTAAATCATATTTTATGAGTTAAAATTTTTGATTATGGGCTTTTGAACGTGGTTATATAGCTTAACCACAATTTAAGAACTTTTTACTCGGTTAAAATTCCAATGGGTCCACTGTAAAGCCCATTTAGACATGCATGCCTTAAACCCCCAACAAAAGGGCCGCAAAATAAGATTAAATCAAATTTTATGAACTTAAATATTTAGTTATAGGCTTTTGAACATTATTATACAGCTTAACCTCAATTTTAGAACTTTTTACTAGGTTAAAATTCCAATGAGTCCATTGTAAAGCCCATTTAGACATGCACGCCTTAAACCCTAACAACACAGCCGGAAAATAAGATTAAATTACATTTTATGACTTAAAATATTTAGTTATGAGCTCTTGAACATGGTTATACAGCTTAACCTCAATTTTAGAACTTTTTACTTGGTTAAAATTCCAACGGGTCCACTATAAAGCCCATTTAGACATGTACGCCTTAAATCCAACAAAATGGCCAAAATATAACATTAAATCAAATTTTATGAGTTAAAATATTTTATTATGGGCTTTTGAACATGTACGCCTTAAATCCAACAAACGGGTCCACTGTAAAGTCCGTTTAGACATGCATGCCTTAAACCCCCAACAAAATGCCCGCAAATTAAGATTAAATAAAATTTTATGATTTAAAATACTTATTTATGGGCTTTTTGAACTTTGTTATATAACTTAACCTCTTTTTTAGAACTTTTTACTCGGTTAAATTTCTAACGGGTGCACTGTAAAGCCCATTTAGACATGCATGCCTTAAACCCCCACAAAATGGTTGAATAATAAGATTAAATCATATTTTATGACTTAAAATATTTATTTATGGGCTTTTTAACTTTATTATACAGCTTAACCTCAATTTTAGAACTTTTTACTCGGTTAAAATTCCAACGAGTCTACTGTAAAGCCCATTAAGACACGCATGCCTTAAACCCAACAAAATGGCCCACAAAATAAGATTAAATCAAATTTTATGAGTTTAGATATTTGATTATGGGCTTCTAAACATGATTATATAGCTTAACCACAATTTCATAACTTTTTACGCGGTTAAAATTCCAACAAGTCCAATGTAAATCCCATTTAGACATGCAACCTTAAACCTAACAAAACTGCTAAAAATAAGATTAAATAAAATTTTATGAGTTAAAATATTTGATTATGGGTTGTTGAACATGATTATATAGCCCCCGTACATCCCCTAACCATAAACTAGCTATTTATAGCACTCTTCATGTCCGAGAGGTGCATGACCCTGGGATTTACCTAGGCATTCCTCTGTTGATTGGACAAAATAGGACGATTGCTCTAGGGTCTGTGCGTGACAAAGTGCACTCGTGTATGTCCAGTTGGAACAATTTAATTGATGATATATCTAAATCTATACGACGATATTGGTGGTCGGGTCGGAATACAAGAGGGGTTGGTCTATGGTTGATTGGGATTTGGTATGTCTTCCAAAGAATGTGGGGGGCATTGGTTTTCGCAACATGCATCTCTTAAATATTGCTTTATTGGGTAAACAAATTTGGCGAATTATCTCTGAGCTTGATTCGTTGATTTCTCGTGTCTTTAGGGCACGATACTTTCCTTCAGGGAATATCTTTGATGCCGAGGCTAAGAAGAAAGCTTCTTTCTCCTGGAAAGGACTTCATCAAGCTATGCATATGCTACAACCTAGTTTCTTCAAACGGCCAGGAATTGATAGCAAAATTCGTGTGCATCTGGAAAACTAGGGTGGAGAATCCAAACTTCATTTATATGGTGATTACTCTGATAATGAAGAGCTGTCTGTTCGGTACCGAGACTTTATGGTATGTGGTTAGCCTTCTTGGGATGAGGTTAAAATTTGTTGCTATTTTGATCAGGACAATGCTAATGCAATCCTTCATATCTCTATTATCAATGATAATCATGACACGTTGCTTTGGAGCAATCATGACACTTGCATCTACTCTGTTTGATTGGGGTATTCGTTTTTAAAAAGACAGTCTGCGTCGATAAACAGGCCTTCGCGTATTTGGAAGGTAATCTCCAAAATGCCTACCCTCCCTAAGGTCCAGTCTTTTGGCTGGCGGGCAGGTCATGATGCCTTGCCAACGTTCCAAAGTCTGGCACTCAGTACCTGTCCTCTTTGCAACCTGGGTCTAAAGACAACCATGCATGCCTTACGTGACTGCCCGTGTTCAAGTGAGGCTCTTCGCCTGGCTGGCATTCCTAATAACATTATTTATAGTCGAACCACGTCTATGCTCTTATGGTTTGAAGAAGGTGCTTCTTTGCTACCATATAATGCTTTTGCTCTGTTTCTTACTATTCTTTGGAATCGTAAGAATGACTGGGTTCATAATGATCACCTTCAACCACCGTGGCTGACGGTACTAAATTCTTAAGGCATACTCCGTGACTACATTGCTGCTACAACTACAATGCCCAACTCAACGCCAATCAAGCCTCAAGTAACAATGCCCAGCCATGACCGAAAACTTTCAGCACAGATCTGGCTTTTGCAAATCCACATTGGAAACCCCCATGGATGGGAACAATAAAAATCAATACTGACGGAGCATTCCTTCCCGGATCTAAGAATGCAGCCATTTGAGTTATTGTGATAGATGATAAAGGAAACGTACTTGGAGGGCTAGCACAACATTCGGCTGCCTGCCTTAGTGCTACCTTGGCAGAGCTTTAGCAAGTCTTAGTCTCCATTCAGCTAAGTCACAAAAAAGGTTGGTCTATGTTACCATTGAAACTGGACTTTTAAACATGATTATATAGCTTAACCTCAATTTTCAAACTTTCTACTCGGTTGAAATTCCAACAGGTTAACTGTAAAGCCCTTTCGGAATTGCACACCTTAAACACCAACAAAACGGCCAAAAATAATATTAATTCACATTTTATGACTTAAAATATTTAGTTATGGGCTTTTGAACATGATTATATAGCTTAATCTCATTTTTCAGAACTTTTTACTTGGTTAAAATTCTAACGTGTCCACTATAAAGCCCATTTAGACAAGCATGCCTTAAATCCCAACAAAACGGCACAACAAAATGGCCGAAAAATAAGATTAAATCATATTCTAGAGCTTTTTACTTGGTTAAAATTCTAACAGGTCCACTGTAAAGCCCATTTAGAAATGCATGCCGTAAACCCCAACAAAACGACCGAAAAATCAGATTAAATCACATTTTATGACTTAAAATAGTTAGTCATGGGCTTTTGAACATGATTATATCGCTTAACCTTATTTTTAGAACTTCTTACTCGGTTAAAATTCCAACTGGCCCATTGTGAAGCCCATTTAGACATGCACGCCTTAAACCCATCAAAATAGCCACAATATAAGATTAAATCAAATTTTATGAGTTAAATTATTTGATTATGTGCTTTTGAACATGATTATATAACTTAACTACAATTTCATAACTTTATACTCGGTTAAAATTCCAACGGGTACACTATAAAGCCTGTTTAGACATGCACGCCTTAAACCAGAACAAAATGGACGCAAAATAAAATTTAATCAAAATTTATGAATTAAAATATTTATTTATAGAATTTTGAACTTGATTATATAGCTTAAACTCATTTTCAGAACATTTTACTCGGTTAAAATTCCAACGGGTCCACTGTAAAGCCCATTTAGACATGCACGCCTTAAACCCAAACAAAATGGCCAGAAAATAAGATTAAATCACATTTTATGACTTAAAATATTTATTTATGGGCTTTTGAACATGATTATATAGCATGACCTCATTTTTAGAACTTTTTACTCGGTTAAATTTCCAACGGGTCCACTATAAAACGAATTTAGACATATAAGTGTTAAACCCCAACAAAACGGCCGAAAAAAAGGAGATTAAATCACATTTTATGACATAAAATATTTAGTTATGGACTTTTTAATATGATTATATAGCTTAACCTCAATTTTAGAACTTTTTACTCGGTTAAAATTCGAACAGGTCCACTATAAAGCCCATTTAGACATGCATGCCTTAAATCCAACAAAATTGCCACAATATAAGATTAAATAAAATTTTAGGAGTTAAAATATTTGATTATGGGATTTTGACATGATTATATAGCTTAACCACAATTTCATAACTTTTTACTCTGTGAAAATTCCAACGGGTCCACTGTAAAGCCATTTTAGCATGCATGCCTTAAACCCCAACAAAATGGTTGCAAAACACGATTAAATCAAATTTTATGTATTAAAATATTTATTTATGGGCTTTTGTACATGATTATATAGCTTAACCTCAATTTTAGAATTTTTTACTCGGTTAAAATTCCAACGGGTCTATTGTAGAGCCCATTTAGACATACAAGCTTTAAACCCCCAACAAAACGGCAAAAAAATGATTAAATCAAATTTTATGACTTAAAATATTTAGTTATGGGCTTTTGAACATGATTGTATAGCTTAACCTCATTTTCAGAACTTTTTACTCGGTTAAAATTCCAACGGGTCCACTATAAAGCCCATTTATTCATGCACGCCTTAAACCCCAACAAAACGGTCAAAAAATAAGATTAAATCATATTTTATGACTTAACATATTTAGTTATGGGATTTTTGAAATGATTATATAACTTAACCTCATTTTCAGAACTTTTTTCTCGGTTAAAATTCCAACAGGTTCACTGTAAAGACCATTAGATATGCACACCTTAAATCCAACAAAACAACCACAAAATTAGATTAAATC
>JAGYYJ010001283.1:0-31146 GCA_019671005.1 Hibiscus mutabilis | reverse complement strand
GGTGATGATTTGCATTCGAAGTAGTTCGTTGCAAAAAAGTGACCGAGATGGCACCAAAGAGGAAGACATTGACAATGAACGAGGTAAGATATGCTCTTGATGATTTTGACGAAAGGAGTTTCTCTCTTAAATCTCAGGCGGAGGACATCATGAAGGATCTCCACGATATGTACAAAAAGTTAAACGGCCTAGATATCTCCCTCAAAGATACCATGAAGACCATGAAGGAAACCCAGGGTGTCTTGGAGTCACGCCTTGAAAAATTAGTGTCCATGGAGGACAGGTTCAAGGACGAGAAGCGACATGTTCACAAAGAGGTAGAGATAGTCTAACAGAGTAATGCTTGCGAAGCCGAGGTGAAGGCTTTGCGGATCAAAGTAGATGAGCTCAAGGAAGGGCTGCTCAGTTGCAAGACCGCAATGAAAGAATGGGGTGCGCTTGCCACCTTCTTAGAGGGACTTAGTCCTGGGGCAAAGCTTGCATTGGAGCAAGGAAGTTCCCAGAGAGAGACCACAGACGTGATAGAGTTACTGACTAAGTCTGCGGAAGACAAGCCAGCCAGCATTAAGGTGTCTGAGCCTACAACTAGTGATTGTGGGCGTGGCAAGGCTAAGACTGTGCTAGAAAAGAATGCAAGAAAGAAATTGAAGTGCTACTTCTGTGATGGTCCCCATCTGATCATGGGATATCCCGAGAAGAATCACCTTGCTGCCATCATCAAGAAGAAAGATAGGCCAAAAGAAAAAGTCATCAGACATGGCACAATTACGAGTGTCAATAAGACAAGGGAGATCTGGGGGTGCGACTATGAATGCCAAAGTAGTCGAGCCAATGACGAGACCTGGTGCGATAGCAAATCATAAAGCTGTCAAGTCGAGGGTGAAGAGAAAGCAGCTGAAGTGCTACCAATTTAAGGGGCCACACAAGTTGCGGGAATGCCCAAATCGTACCAAGCCATCCATGGAGATGGCAAGTCCAGTAAGGCGAGAAGACTTGGTTCGATGTTGAGTTCTACCAAGGCCAAGAGCGACTGAGAGCAGGATGGGTTGAACATGTCCGGGAAGGCAACTAAAGAGCTTGCCGAGGGTGTTCAGGTAAAGAACACTTATTCAGAGACCACATCTGTAATAAGGTCAAAGGATGCCAAGCCGAAGAGGGATATAGCAATCGTGGAGACACCACCATGGGCAAGGTGGGAAAGAAGCGAAGGGCTTCGAGGAAGAAGCGCCATCGCAAGAAGGGGGACAAAACTTCGAGAAAGAAGGGTCGATGCAAGAAAGCACCAAACTTCAAGACAGAACGGCGGATGCAACAGGGGGCAACGAACTTCGTGGCAGAAGGTCTGATGCATTCAAAGAACTTCAAAGAATAAGGTTCGATGCAAAGGGGGCCAGACTTCGAGGAGAAAGAAGAAGCTGATCCATTTTAGAATAAATGCAACCAAAAGGAAGGTACATCTCAAAAACAACTCTAGTGTTTTTGAGTTTGATTTGTCGTCTTTAATGGGTATAGGTCGAGTGATACCTAACCACTGCAGGGGAGACAAAGCTTGGAAATGACCTTTCAGAGTTCTAAGGAGCCAAACTGATAGGCTGACGAGTCTGAGAGCTCGTCTAGTGTTTAATGTGGTGACACCCAAGACTTTGCCGCGGGACCCAAAGTGTCCGATTCAAGGCAAATCAAGGCTGGTGGGAGATGACTCCCACAATCGAGATGTACCCGATGTCGTCTCAGCATGCGACATCACTTGGTGGGGAAAGTCAAAGTGAGCAGTCATCATAGGGGGACACGAGCAAGCCGAGACGTCGAGAAGCCACCAAGATGATGTGAAGAATGGTGCCAAGGATCGATGTGTTCCATGGAGGCAAGAGCTGAGGCAAGCAGTTCATATGGGGGAATCGCACCAAGCCGAGGCAATAAGTAGCAGCATCCGAGGGGGCCCTACCCAGGATTGTTCTAGTGGAGCGACGAGGGCATTGCCAAGTTCGATGGGGGAGAATGTTACGGCCCAAAAATCATGGTCCAAGACAATGGCGCGAGCATCCGACAGAGAGGTTCCTTGTGGGGCATCGAGCTTGCTAAAACTATAACACCCCTTTCCCGTATCTATACATCGAGTACGAGTAAAAAATGTTACGACTTCTTAAACCCAAAATAATCAGGGTAATTTAAAATTTTCAAAAAACTTCCCGATGGTCACCCATCCAAGAATTCATTTCCTATTTGGCACTTGATTTTGACAATTTGTCAAAATAGTCCTTAATTCAATTCAACATCAGTTTAGCATTATAACATCAATTTCACATCTCCAACATCATTAATTACATAAATACACTGCAAATTCATAAAATTCAGATTCGGTCCTTTAACTTTGAAGCTTACCGAATTTGGTCCCTATAAGTTTTAATTTTGGGTTTTGCTTACAAACAACAAATCAAGCTTACTAGATCATTAATCCAACATCACAAACCCTAAGTTAGACTTAAATTCATAAACCCTAATCTTCTCCATGCAAACAAAAATATGTAGGGTTTAAATCCTAACTCAAAAACATGATTTTAACATCATATAAGCTTGATTCCAACTTAAATATAACCATGGAATCATAAAATTTCAAAATCCCCAATTTTGTTCATAAACCCTAATTTTCTTCTCATGTAAAATTTCCATCAATCAAGCATGTATTCCATGAATTAAATACATCAAAATATAGAGCTTGAAGAGTAGAACAACTTTGCAATTCGAAAGATTACCTGAAAATCGAGTTTCGGGGGTTGAATCGAGCTTGAAAATTTTCTCCCTTTTCTCCCCATATTTTCAAAAATGTGAAAGATGAAGAAGGTTTCATCTTTTGTCTTTTAATTTTAAATCTCTCCAATTATGCCACTTGTAATATATAAATGAATTTTAAATTCATTCAAATAGGGTAATTACAAAAGTGCCCTTTTATCCGATGGTTGAGATTGATTTTATCATCAATCAAGGGCCAAGATTTAAAATTCAAATTTCTTCTTCCAAAAATTGCCCTTGTAAATTCAAATATTTCAAAACTGCCATCCCTACCAAATGACTAATTTACCCTCCAACTAGTCTTTATTTACTAGTTTGTTTCAAAATTGCCATTCCATTATAATCTAACTAAATTAGTTCCTTCTCAACCGGCCACTATTCCATAAATATCATTTTATGATTTTCCATGGCTTATGGAATAGCCTCTGAAATTCAATTCAATTTGATTTCCCGATATTCACAAAATACTTCTACTACAATTTTACCTTTACCGAGCTATCAGATCTATTCCGAAAATTCTATATTTCCATAATGTTCCTTGTTGCGCGTAATAAGTGCTACGCAAATGTGCAAGTATACACGTCGCAAGTTATAGTATAAAAGATATCGTCTCCACAGGGATTGGTGCTACTTCAAGAATCTAGTCTCTTGCACTGTAAAAAGTAAAAACACAAGTAAAAGATTATAGAAGTTTAACTAATCTAGAAAGCAAATAAGTAAAAGAAAAGATGAATTCAATTGAGGGAGATAGGCTAGGTTATCGTGAGTTGAGGTGTGATAGCCGATTGGATTGTCTTGGTAAAAGAGTGCACGGGCAACTCAGTTGTCGTGGCAACTTGCACGACGGGGTTGCCTTGGCAACTAATTGATGGTTGCCTGGGCGACTAGTTGGGCAACTACTTGGGCGACTGGGCAGCAACTTCAAGGTTTGGCGGAGCGTTCTTCAATGGTTTCTTCTTATCCCTAAGTCGAAACTCTAGCTACTTGTGCATGCCTTGATAATACATCCATGCGTGAATCAAGGGTGAACAACAACCAATCTTGCACTCCTCTTAGCCGTTGAAATCCTTAACTTATTCCTAAGCCGGATTAATATTCACCATCATTGGATTGAATAAAGATCATATTCATTCGTTTCTTGAATCTAACTCTCCCGATATTAGATAAATGGATGAAATCACGAGATCCTCTCCTAATTCACTCACAAACAATAATAAGAATCAAGAATGAATAAACCTTGAAATAGAAAAGTGCAAACTCTTATTACCTAAACAAAAACCAATAAGTTCTCACAACCACAAAACACAATAACCATAGCCAAGTAAATTTAGTTCATGGCTAGGTTCCAAAGAAACACAAGATAAACAATCCCTAGCATGAACCCAATCGAACAAGGAAGAAAAGACGAAGCTTGTCGAAAATTCCCCTTTGCTTCCTCTCTTGGTCTTGTCGAAATCTCCTTGATATTTATAGGGCTAGGCCAAAGTCCTTCTTTGAGGAGGAGTTTGAGTTGGAATTAAATTATCTTTAAAAAATATAATTCTTTATTATAATTTTATTCCTATTAGAACTTCTCCTATCTTCTTGGAATTTAATTCTTCTTTAATCTCTTCATGGCAATCAAGTTCCTTTGGGCTTGGGCCTTGCTCCATGTCATCTTGGGCTTGTAAAGTCATGAATTTCGACATCCATATTGCTTTTTGTCTTTGTCGACAAATGCCATGGCAACTGGCTCGGCGTATCCTTCATGCATTGCCCTGGCAACTAGCTCGGCATATCCTTCATGCATTGCCCTGGCAACTAGCTCGGCATTGCTTTGGCAAGTGATCCTGCACATACACACACAAAAACATACCAAAGCAGCATCTATTTCCACAAAAATCACCAAGTTATGTAATCAAGCTCAACGATTGAAGGAAACATGGATTAATGCATGAATGGCTAACTATGCAACTAATATGAGCCTAAGTCTAACAATAATATGAGTAAAAAGGGTAAGAAAAATAGTACTTTTGAACACTTATCACACCCCCAAACTCGAACTATTGCTTGTCCTCAAGCAATGCAAACTTATAATTACCTGCCAAGACTTCAAATTTTCACAAACTTAGCTTTGAACTTGATTTCAATTCTCTGAACCGGGGCACAAAGTATGATTGGCTTTGTATTTTTCGGAAAACTGAGGAGTTACTCGGAATCAAACTATAATGCTTGTGAGTGTGTGCGGAGTTGTGTGCAAGTTGATTCTTCGGATTCTATGCAAACAATAGGTTTTCAAATTACTTCATTGGGTTCTTTTTAACATGTTTTAACTAGAGCCAATTTCAGGCACCTCTAGTGTTTTATTTTTAGTTTTCTTAAGTTAATTTAATCGACTAGAGCCGATTTCGGGCACCTCTAGTGTTTTATTTTTAACGCCTCCTAGAGCCAGTTTCGGGCACCTCTAGTGATCAATTTTTTTAGCATATGCTAGAGCCAATTTCGGGCACCTCTAGCCTTCATCCAATTTTTATTCTAATCCCCCAATTAGTTAATTATCAACCTAAGTTTACTAGAACTCCTTAAATCAATCAAACCACAACAGTGTTTCATCAAATTTAGCATCATAGTAAAATTCTAAGTTTTTCCATGGTTATCCTAGAATAAAAATTCTATCAATTAAGTGCATTGGCAAAGTCATCATTGAATATTCATCAAATCTAAGCAATTCTTGTTCTAATTAAAGGCATGGCAAGCAGTTTATGTATCCTAAATGTAATGCTTAAGATTAATGTAACTAAACATGGTAATTACTAATAACAATCCCCCTCCAAACTCGAGTGAGGCATTGTCCTCAATGCATGCATAAAAATAACGAAAAAATAAAAATGCATACGAGGACTTACTCCGAGAGTTCGTCATCGTAGATGATTAGTTTCCTTCTAGTTGGAGTCTTGATTTTCTTGCTTGAACGCGATGGTTGTTTTCTTGTTGCCGGTGGTGGAATCGATCCTCGTACGGGGTTGTCCTCATCATCCTCTTCATCAATGTCAATGGCTTTTCGTTTGGAGGATTCAATTGGTGCAGTCTTTATTGGTTCAATGGAGGACTCGTCCGAATCTGAAAAATCAGAAAATGATTCCGTAGGAGTTGATTCGGGCATAGGTGCTTTACCTTTGGCTTTTGCAGTGGTTGTCGTGGCATCGTCAGGGTTGGTTACCGTGGCGTCAACTTCCTTGGTTTCCGTGGCAAGGATATCAGCGGGAAAGATTGGGAACGGCACGCGATTGTCCGGGTACTTTTCTAGGATGACTTGGGTGATGGCATTGTTGTGCTCCTTCATGTACCGCATGAACATTAGTTGCCGATCTTCAATTTGCCTTAGGCGGCTTGTCAATGGGTTCAAAAGTGCTTCAAAGTGTCTCGGGATTAATGGCCGAGTTGCCCTGGCGTTAAGTGCTTGGGCATTAGGGATTGCCGCGGCAGCAGGAGTTGTCGTGGCAATTGGAGGCCTTGAAGAATCTTCCGGTGCCTTTCCCATTAGCTTCTGGATTAGTGCTTGATTCCAACCAGACTTGGGTAGGGCCTTTTCATCGGTGGATTCACTCGGGACATGCATCTCCTTGCAAAGATTAGAAATTAAGCAAGGGAAGAAAAGATAACCCTTATCTTTTGAGCTGCATACAAAAATCTCATCACAAATAATTTTTCCAATGTTAATGATGCGATTATGCAAAATAGAATGTATGAGCAAAAGACGTGGTATATCAACGGTAGTATTGTGTGTGGAGGGCATTAAAGAAGTTTTAACAAACTTATTCCATAGTTTTGCCTCGTGTTTAAGCCGAGGGCGATTTACCGTGCCCTTGCATTTACCGTCGTTCCAATGAGTTCCCGGTTGAGTGAGTTCTTGAAGCACTTTGTCGAGTTGCTTGGGATTGATTTGGTCAACGAAGGCTTGATGCTCGTCCTTCTCAATGTAAAGTCCGTAAAAGGTTTTGATGTTTTCGAGACTTATAAGTATGGCCTTGTCACGAACAAAAACATAAGGATTATCCGGGTTAGGTGAGTGAGCATAGAATTCTCTTACCCATGAGATGTTACCCGGTTCCGGTTGATGGCAAAAGATTTGCCACTTTTGATGTGCAATCCTCTTGAAGATGAATGGTTCAAGGCCGAAATCTTGATGAGAGTTGGAGTATTCAAATCCTTGTTCTTCATGAATCTTCCGGCTTTCAAACTTGGATTGAAATCTTTCTTGAACCGCCGATGTAGCAAACTTTTTGTATCTTGGTTCTTTGGAGGAACTTGGATGAACTAAAAGTTTAATCTTGGATGCCATGTATGATCTTGGTTGTGAGTAAAAACAAAGAAAAGAAAAGAAAAGAAACTAAAATGTTGCAAGATAGGAAGTAGGAATAGGTTAAGTGTGATGGGTTTTATAGAAAAGATAGGTGGTTGGGATTGGGGGAAATCGAAAAAAAGGGTTTAGGGTTTGGTAGGAATTTTTGACAAAAGGGTTTTGGTTAGGATGAATTGGAGGCTTTATATAAGCCTTAGATTCAGCCCATTAGTTTCCTTGTTGAAGATGTTTTCCTACTTTGTTTAGAATTCCTTCTTTATCTTGAACTTCCTTTCCTACAATTCAAAAACAAATCAAATAAGGATTAAAATTAAAGATAAACTAATAAAGAAAATAAATGAAGATGTGTAATAGGATTCTTAGACTTGAATAAAAAAATCTATCCTAAAACTACTAATAATCGGCAAAATAATAAAAAAATAAATAAAAAAATTGAAAAAAATGAAAAATAAATAAAATAATTAAATAATCGACAAAAACAAAAATAAAAATAAAAATATCAAAAGGGAGAGCATGCTCATGCATCTCCTAAATTGACCACTTCCTTGTTACGTTCCACATGGGCACCATTGTAGTGCTTCAATCTTTGTCCATTAACTTTGAATTCATGGTTGTCAGAGATGGACTTGATTATCACGGCACCATGAGAGAATGGTTTGACGACTTCGAATGGTCCCGACCATCTTGATTTCAGCTTTCCCGGGAAAAGTTTTAGCGGAGAATTGAATAGGAGAACTAGTTGCCCTGGCGTGAATTACCGTGGCAATAGTTTCTTGTCATGCCATCGCTTTGTTTTTTCCTTGTAGATTCGTGCATTGTTATAGGCGAGTGCACGAAATTCTTCTATCTCATTGAGATCCATCAAGCGCTTTTGTCCGGCACTTCCCCAATCCATATTCACGGTCTTGATTGCCCAGTACGCCTTGTGCTCGATTTCCACCAGTAGATGACATGTTTTACCAAAGACAAGTCGGAAGGGGGACATACCTAAGGGTGTTTTGAATGCAGTACGATATGCCCAAAGTGCGTCATCTAGTCTTAATGACCAATCCTTCCTTGAGGGATTTACAACTTTCTCGAGTATTACCTTCGACTCCCGGTTGGAAATTTCTGCTTGCCCGTTGGTTTGTGGGTGATATGTCGTGGCGATCTTGTGTGATATGCTGAAGCGTTGCAACATCTTGGCAATTAGTCTGTTGTCAAAATGCTTGCCCCCGTCGCTGATAATTGCTCTCGGCATCCCAAACCGTGTAAATATGTTTTTCTGTAGGAATCGTTGCACGGTCTTGGAATCGTCGTTGGGAACTGCAGCTGCCTCTACCCATTTAGACACATAGTCGACGGCGAGTAAGATGTAGAGGTTACCGAATGAAGATGGGAAAGGTCCCATAAAATCGATCCCCCATACATCGAACAGTTCCACGTCGATGATGTTCTGGAGTGGCATCTCATGTCGTCTAGACATATTGCCCGTCCTCTGGCAACGATCACATTGCTTGTAAAAGTCTTGGGCATCTTTGTACAATGTTGGCCAATACAAACTGGATTGCAAGACTTTGGCCGCGGTACGAGTTCCTCCAAAATGTCCTCCATAGGGTGAAGAATGGCATTGCCGGAGTACATTCTGTTGCTTTTCTTCAGGGACAATCGGCGTATAACCTGATCTGCACATTGTTTAAACAAAAGAGGCTCATCCTAAAAGTAATGCTTAGCATCATGGCGGAACCGCTTCTTCCCTTGGTGAGTAATGCCATACGGAAAAATACCACAAACAAGGAAGTTAACTAAATCTGCGTACCAGGGTATTGCCGAGGCATGTGCTGCCGTAGTGTCTGCTCCCAGAATTGTCGAGGCGTGCGCGTTAAAGACTGCTGCGGCGTCATGGGTTGCCGAGGCGGCAAGGGTTGTCGAGGCGTTGAGGGTTGTCGAGGCAATTAGAATTTGTTCATCCGGGAATGCATCGCATATCTCTAGATCCGCGTCCTCCTCCCTATTGCGTTCCAAATGTGATAAGTGATAGGCCACTTGATTTTCTGTTCCTTTCCTGTCCTTAATCTCAATATCAAATTCTTGTAAAAGTAATATCCAACGAATCAAACGAGGTTTAGCATCCTTTTTAGCAAATAAGTATTTGATTGTCGAATGGTCCGTATGAACAATTACCTTTGTACCAATTAAATAGGATCAGAACTTGTCAAATGCGAAAACTACAACTAGTAACTCTTTCTCCGTTGTTGTGTAATTCACTTGAGCACCATTAAGAGTTTTACTAGCGTAGTATATCACATGGAAGGTCTTACCTGTGCGTTGGCCTAGGACTGCTCCTACCGCAAAATCACTTGCATCACACATAAGCTCAAAAGGTAGTGTCCAATCTGGTGGAGCGACAATGGGTGCCGAGGCAAGCTTTTTCTTTAGGGTTTCGAATGCTTGAGTGCAAGAATCATCAAAATCGAAGACTTTATCCTGTTCAAGCAGATTACACAAAGGTTTAGTGATTTTAGAAAAATTATGAATGAACCTCTTGTAAAACCTCGCATGTCCGAGAAAACTTCAATTTCTTTAACCGAATTTGGTGGGGTAATCTCTCGATTATGTCCACCTTGGCTTTGTCTACTTCAATTCCCTTGATGAAATCTTGTGGCGAGCACTATTCCTTCATCTACCATAAAGTGGCATTTCTCCCAATTGAGGACTAAATTCGTTTCTTCGCATCTTGCCAACACCCTCTCTAAATTGCCAAGACAGCCAGTCGGGTCATTACCAAAACTGAAAAATCATCCATGAAGATCTCAAGGAAGTCTTCGACCATGTCCGAAAAGAGCGCCATCATGCATCTTTGGAAGGTTGCCGGGCGTTACACAATCCGAACGACATCCTTCGGAAGGCATAAGTACCGTATGGGCATGTGAAGGTTGTCTTTTCTTGATCTTCCGTGCTATGGCAATCTGATTGTAACCTGAATAACCATCAAGAAAACAATAAAAGGGTTTACCCGCAAGACGGTCAAGCATTTGATCAATAAAGGGTAATGGGAAGTGATCTTTCCTAGTGGCTTTGTTTAGCTTTCGATAGTCCATACAAACCCTCAACCCGTCACAGTCCTGGTTGGGATAAGTTCATTATTTTCATTGCTTACCACCGTTATACCTCCCTTTTTCGGTACACATTGTACCGGACTTACCTACGTACTATCGGAGATAGGGTATATAATGCCGCATCAAGCCACTTGATGATTTCTTTCATTACAACCCCTTTCATGGCATGATTCAGTCTCCTCTCCCCTCAATCGAAGGTTTGTGATCATCTTCCAACAAGATCTTGTGCATGCACACCGCCGGCTAATTCCCTTCAAGTCGGCAATTGTCCACCCTATTGCCTTTTTGTGTAGCTTCAACATGTTGATCAGCTTCTTTTCCTCGCTCAGCTGTAACTTAGAGGAAATAATTACAGGTAATGTATTATCGATCCCTAAGTATACATATTTCAGTTGCTCTGGCAATTGTTTCAACTCAAGAATTGGTGGATTTTCGATAGAGGGTTTTTCGAGCTTACCTTCCTTACCTGAGTAGTCTAGTGGTTCAAAGTATGTACCGGGTCGATTGACTAGCCAATTTGCCTCTTCTGTTGTTCCTCATCGACCGGTTCTTCATACTCCTCATGTTCCTCGTGTTCGGCAATGTAGTTGCCGAGGCAACTAAATTCCTCATCGATGTTAAACTCTGCCGTGGCATGAAGTAGTTGGCATTCTTCTGGATCATCGGCATGCCTTAGTGTTTGGAACACATTTAGTTTTACCTGGGTCATTCACCCTCATTGTGAGTTCTCCTTTTCAACATCAATCAAGGTTCTCCCCGCCGCTAGGAATGGTCTCCCGAGAATGATAGGTGCATGCTCATCTGCTTCATAATCCAAAACAATAAAGTCAGCGGGAAAAATGAATTTATCAACTTTTACCAGTATGTCCTCGATTTTTCCCTCTGGATGCACATAAGATCTGTCGGCTAGCTGCAGCATGACTATTGTAGGTCTTGCCTTCCCGATTCCTAGTTTTTGGAAAACCAATTTAGGCATCAAGTTTATGCTAGCCCCAAGGTCGCATAGTGCTTTCCCGACATAGTGATTTCCAATAGAATAGGGTATTGTGAAACTTCCGGGATCCTTCAACTTGGGCGGCATGCGATTGTGCAACATTGCCATGCATCCCTCTGTCGCGGCAACTGTTTCAAACTCTCCTAGCCTTGTTCTCTTGGACACAATGTCTTTAAGAAACTTGGCATAGTTTGGCATTTGTTCAATTGCTTCCACCAATGGCAAGTTGATGTGGACTTGCTTTAGGATATCAAGAAACTTCTTGAATTGATATTCTTGCTTTTGTCGCTTCAACCTTTGTGGGAATGGTGGTGGAAGTCGGATATCTTCTATCCTTTCATTGGTTTGAAACCTGATTGACGGCATTGCCGGGATATCTGGAGTTTCCGAGGCATTATCAATTGGGGTTGCCGAGGCGTGCTTATCGCAAGTTGCCGAGGCGTCGTCGGTTGCCGAGGCATGCTTATTGCCGGTTGCCGCAGCAATTCCTGGTTCAGCATCTGAGGCTTTGCCACTAGGTTCAGCAATTCCTGGTTCTATCCTTTCAGTGGTGATCGCCTTACATTGCTCATGGCCAGTTCCTCTTGCGACTTCAGTATCGCTAGGTAAACCTCCTTGTGGTCTAGTGTTCAGATTTTGAGCAAACTGTCCGACTTGATTTTCCAATGATTTGATTGCCGCCTCTTGGTTTTGCAATCTCATCTCGGTCCTGTTAATAAAAACATCAGTTCTTTTTATGAAATTACTATTCTCAGCCATATAAGATTTAGTTTTCATCATAAAAGCATTTAGAGAATTTTCCAAAGAACTAGATGTCGCTCGGTTGTTGCCGCGGCATCCGCTGCCGTGGCATATTCTCACTGAAATCCGATGCTTGTGCATTCGATTGTTCGTTTAGAGCATTGTCGGGATTACTCCATGAAAAATTCGGTGCTTCTTCCAAGCTGGATTGTATGTATTGGACATCATGTTGTTGCCCGATTGTAATTCCCCACATAGAAGCTAGATTCGGATTCTCGCATACATTCGAACAATTATGGTTATCGCCACATAACTCACAAAAAGAATCCATTACCTTGACTTCATGTGTGTTGTTTGGTTTTTGCATGTTCGACCATCTTGGTTAAAGCGGCCAATTGTGCCGAAATTGAATCGATGATCCTAGTTCATGTATTGTGGCTTGGCGTCCTAACTCCTCCTCTTCTAGTAGATGGGAATTGATAATCATTCTTGGCCAGCCTGTTTAAAATTTGCATTGCTTCTTCCGGCGACTTATCTAGGAGTATGCCGCTTGCCGAGGCATCCAAAGATCATCCTTGTTGGTGTATTCACAGCGTTGTAAAACATTGTTACTTGAGTCCACACCGAGAATCCGTGTAAAGGGCATTTGTGTAGAAGTTCTCTATATCGCCCCAAGCCTCGTACATGGATTCATCATCCGCTGCCCGAAAAGAAGTAATGTCGTTCTGAAGCTTATCACCAAATTTGTAGGATTAAATCTAGCAAGGAAATCACGACAAAGATCAGTCCAAGATACTATGGATCCGGCAGAATGCTATTCAGCCATGCTTTCGCCTACTATCCCTCGGTGAATAGGGGAATAATCTTAATCGTAGGACATCGGGGTGACTCCGTGTATCTTGAACGAGTTGCAAATCTCGAGGAAAGATTTCGATGTTGCCGTGCATCTTCGATTCTTGAGCCGCCAAATTGACCAATTGTGTTGATCATATTAAACATTACCGGTTTCAACTCAAAGTGGTCGGCTTCAATTTCAGGTGCGACAACTCCTGGGTTAAGTCCATCAAGATCTTCTTCAAGATAGTCTCGAATAGTTCTGTTTCGTGCAAGAATCACTCCTCCTCCTGCTCGAACATCTTGATTCATATTGTCGTTGCTTCTCTTATCCTTCGTCTAAGTCTTTGTAAGGTTCGTTCGATTTCTGGATCAAAGGGATATTCTGGTGAAGTCGGTCTTGCCCTGGTCATATACCAATGCAAAACCAAAGTTTGTTAGCCCTTTGAATTTTAAACAAGAAAAATAAAAAGAAAGTGCAAGAAAGTAAAAACAAAGTCGCTATTGCCAATCCCCGGCAACGGCGCCAAAAACTTGTTGTGCGTAATAAGTGCTACACAAATGTGCAAGTATACACGTCGCAAGTTATAGTATAAAAGATATCGTGTCCACAGGGATTGGTGCTACTTCAAGAATCTAGTCTCTTGCACTGTAAAAAGTAAAAACACAAGTAAAAGATTATAGAAGTTTAACTAATCTAGAAAGCAAATAAGTAAAAGAAAAGATGAATTCAATTGAGAGAGATAGGCTAGGTTATCGTGAGTTGAGGTGTGATATCCGATTGGATTGTCTTGGTAAAAGAGTGCACGGGCAACTCAGTTTCCGTGGCAACTTGCACGACGGGGTTGCCTTGGCAACTAATTGATGGTTTCTTCTTATCCCTAAGTCGAAACTCTAACTACTTGTGCATGCCTTGATAATACACCCCTGCGTGAATCAAGGGTGAACAACAACCAATCTTGCACTCCTCTTAGCCGTTGAAATCCTTAACTTATTCCTAAGCCGGATTAATCTTCACCATCATTAGATTGAATAAAGATCATATTCATTCGTTTCTTGAATCTAACTCTCCCGATATTAGATAAATGGATGAAATCACGAGATCTTCTCCCAATTCACTCGCAAACAATAATAAGAATCAAGAATGAATAAACCTTGAAATAGAAAAGTGCAAACTCTTATTACCTAAACAAAAACCAATAAGTTCTCACAACCACAAAACACAATAACCATAGCCAAGTAAATTTAGTTCATGGCTAGGTTCCAAAGAAACACAAGATAAACAATCCCTAGCATGAACCCAATTGAACAAGGAAGAAAAGATGAAGCTTGTCGAAAATTCCCCTTTGCTTCTCTCTTGGTCTTGTCGAAATTCCATCTTGCTCTCTCTATGCATCTTGTCGAAATCTCCTTGATATTTATAGGGCTAGGCCAAAGTCCTTCTTTGAGGAGGAGTTTGAGTTGGAATTAAATTATCTTTAAAGAATATAATTCTTTATTATAATTTTATTCCTATTAGAACTTCTCCTATCTTCTTGGAATTTAATTCTTCTTTAATCTCTGCATGGAAATCAAATTCCTATGGGCTTGGGCCTTGCTCCATGTCATCTTGGGCTTGTAAAGTCATGAATTTCGACATCCATATTGCTTTTTGTCTTTGTCGACAAATGCCATGGCAACTGGCTCGGCGTATCCTTCATGCATTGCCCTGGCAACTAGCTCGGCATATCCTTCATGCATTGCCCTGGCAACTAGCTCGGCATTGCTTTGGCAAGTGATCCTGCACATACACACACAAAAACATACCAAAGCAGCATCTATTTCCACAAAAATCACCAAGTTATGTAATCAAGCTCAACGATTGAAGGAAACATGGATTAATGCATGAATGGCTAACTATGCAACTAATATGAGCCTAAGTCTAACAATAATATAAGTAAAAAGGGTAAGAAAAATAGTACTTTTGAACACTTATCATTCCTCATATCATCATCCTTCATCCAATGACCTAAATTTAAATCTTGAGTTAGTAGTTTACCAACTTTGCCCTTATGATTTTCCAAAATTACGATCTTGCCATTTTTCATCGAACGGCTCATATTTAGCATAGAAAATCAACTTAAATCCAAGGGTTCATATTCTTCCAACACAAAGAAAATATCTTAGACATGTAAAATGACGTAATCAAGCTTGGCTTATCATCCTTCAAAATATCCTAGATATTTGATTCGATCCGATTATCCGAATATTCTTCCAAACTTTATCGCTTCATAGCCAATAATACAAACTCTGTACGAAAAATCTGGGTAACACAAAAACGTCATTCTTGGGGGTAAACTATTCATTTATGGAGTTAAAATACACAACTTTGAAAATTACACTTTGGTCCCTAAACTTTTCCAAAGTTTCACTTTAACTCCTAAACTTTCAAATTTTATATTTTGGTCACTAACCAAAAATTTAGGATATTACAATTCTCCCCCCTTAAGAAAATTCATACTCGAATTTTCAACACATACTTGGTTCAAAAATTGAGGAAATTGTTTTATCATATATTTTTCTCTTTCCCAAGTCACTTTTTGACTTTATAATTTCATCAAAGAACTTTAACAAGCGAAATCATTTTATTTCTTAGTCCTTTGACTCCATGTGCCAATATCTTTACCGATTCTTCCTCATAAATCAAATCCGGTTGAATCTCTATTCCTTCCGAGGTAATGATATGTAAAGGATCTGATTGATACATCTTGGGCATCGATACATGAAATATATTGTGAATCTTGTTCATTTTCGGAGTAAGGCTAACTAATAAGCCGCTGGACCAACTCTTTTCGCAGTCTTATAAGGCCCAATAAATCTCAGACTCAGTTTCCTTTTTTGTCCAAACCGTAACACCTTCTTCGAAGGTGAAACTTTTACATAATACTTTATCATTAACTTCATATTAACTACCTTTTCTTTCAAGATCAACATATAATATCCATCATTCGATTAAAAATTCATATCTTTTAACTCGAAACTCAAAATTAGTTTCAGTTTGTTGGAAACGGAACTAGACGAACAAATCTTTACAACTGTATAAAATTCATCATCTAACCATTTTTGTAGAATTTATGGTGAGTTTTCATATTCACTACCAAAATTCAATCTTCTTCATAGCTTTCCATAATAAACTTCTAACTTATACTAACTTCTTCTTATTTTTCTACTTGCCAGTTTAGTCCCATCATTTGCTTCAAACCACCAATTCATCATATTCTTCATCAAATAATTATTCAAAATAATTCCCTCTAATTTTCTTTCTTTGCCCAAAATAGTCACTAAAATGCAAAGGTAAGAATTCATTAAAATTAGGGCAAGTATATCGGTAAGAAATTTATATTCAGCTTATATTATGTTGATACATGATTAGTATGATGGTATACTTATCTAGTGATCATGATGCAATTATGCATATACGACATATTATGATAATCGTGCAAGCATGAAAATCTTATGACATTGGCATATTGTAAATAATTACTTAATTAAATGTGAAAGTTGATGCATTGGCATATATCATGCTATATAAATGTAGCTATGAAGTTGAATAAAATTTAAATGATTTTTATTAACTTTATTTATTGCCTCACTAAGTTCGTACTTAGCGTGTGTTTTATTTTACACATGTAGGTAAATCAAGATGAGAGTGAGAAGAGTATTGCATCAAAATTGTAAAGCTCAACAGGTAATCACAGTAATGACATCCTAATTAAGGTTTGATTCTTATAGTGGAATGTATACTTGCTAAACCTATTCGAGTCGTGATTGGCCTTTAAAGTTGTTATGGTTTCATTATAGTTGTCATTTCTGGAAAGATTCAAGGTTAAGAATAAACTTAAGTGATGAGTAGCATGTTAAGATAATTGATTTATGATTGGAACTCAAACAAATAATTCAAGTCAATTTTAAATAAAGTTAAGCGTGCTTGGGCTAGAGAAATTTTAAGATGGGTGACCATCGGGAAGTTTTTTGAAAATTTTAATTACCCTGCTTTTTGGATTCAAGAAGTCATAACATTCCGACTGCATACCCGTGTACGGATACAGAAAAAGGAGTTACAAAGATCACCAGACTTGGCCCATAACTTGAGAATGCTAGAGAGCCCGATCACATTGTCTTATCAGAAAAGACAGGAGAAAACAAGTCAAAAGAGATTGTGGGAGATTCCTACTATATCAAGCGTGATCAACTATCCGAATAAAGATACCTTCTAATTGATGTGATTAGATATGATTTGATATTCCTTTCCTTGTATAGTGTATCTTGTAAAGATTTGGGCTAATCCTGACCATCCGTATAAATCGATCCAGACCATTGATTGAGTGGGAGCTCAATTATAAATAGAGAGCTTCCCACTCCTATTTGCATCATCTCATTCCATTCACTCTCACTTGTGTAATAATACTCTGAGGCATTTACTCTAGTTTCTCTCTTGTCCCTTTCAGTTGTCTTTGTTTCTCAAGCTCTTTGTTCTAGTTGTCTCTCGAGTAGCTAAGAGTAGGCACCTTAGTGCTTAAAGCTTCCGCATCCATCGAAGCCCTGAGGGCTTGTTCGAGCCTTTTCCGAGCATGAGTTCTCTTAAGGCTGGTTGAAGGCTTACTTAGACACGAAATCGACTGAGTAGCGTCACGAGGTGCCTAAGGCCGCACGTTCTCGGGCGTTGGGACTCTAGGGGCGTGAAACACGCCTTAAACCCCAACAAAACAACCGAAAAATAAGTTTAAATCACATTTTAGGCTTAAAATATTTATTTATGGACTTTTCAACATGATTATATAGCTTAACCTCATTTTTAGAATTTTTTACTCGGTTAAAATTTCAACGGGTCCACTGTAAAGCCCATTTAGACATGCACACTTTAAACCCATCAAAACGGCCACAAAATAAGATTAAATCAAATTTTATGAGTTCAAATATTTGATTATGTGCTTCAGAATATGATTATATTGCTTATCTTCAATTTTAGAACATTTTACTCGGTTAAAATTTCAAGGGGTCCACTGTAAATTCGATTTAGACTTTCGCACCTTAAACCCCAACAAAACAGACAAAAATAAGATTAAATAAAACTTTATGAGTTAAAATATTTGATTATGGGCTTTTGAATATGATTATATAGCTTAACCTCAATTTCTGGGCTTTTTACTCGGTTAAAATTCCAACGGGTACACTGAAAAGCCCATAGAGACATGCACGCCATAAACCCCGAAAAATGGCAAAAAAATAAGATTAAATCACATTTTATGACTTAAAATATTAGTTATGGGCTTTTGAACACGATTTATATAGCTTAACCTCATTTTAAAAACTTTTTACTCTGTTAAAATTCTAACGGGTCCACTGTAAAAAAACCCATTTAGACTTGCACGCCTTAAACCCAACAAAACAGTCACAAAATAAGATTAAATCAAATTTTATGAGCTAAAATAATTGATTGCAGGGTTTTGGATATGAGTATATAGCTTAGTCTCAATTTTAGAACAATTTACTCGGTTAAAATTCCAACGAGTCCACTATAAAGCTCATTTAGACATGCAAGCCTTAAACCCAACAAAACGGTCACAAAATAAGATTAAGTCAAATTTTATGAGTTAAAATATTTGATTATGGGCTTTTGAATATGGTTATATAGCTTAACCTCAATTTTAGTGCTTTTTACTCTGGTAAAATTTCAACGGGTCCACTGTAAAGCCCATGTAGACATGAACGCTTTAAACCCCAACAAAATGAAAAAAAAAGATTAAATCACATTTTATTACTTAAAATATTAGTGATGGGATTTTTAACATGATTATATAGCTTAACCTCATTTTTTAGAACTTTTTACTCGGTTAAAATTCCAACGGGTCCACTATAAAGCCCATTTAGACATGCACGCCTTAAACCCCAACAAAACGGAAAAAAATAAGATTAAATAACATTTTATAACTTGAAATATTTAGTTATGGGATTTTGAACATGATCATATAGCTGAACCTCATTTTTCAGAAATTTTTACTCGGTTAAAATTCTAACCGGTCCACTGTAAAACCCATTTTGACATGTACGCCTTAAACACAACAAAACGGAAAAAAATAAGATTAAATCAAATTTTATGAGTTAAAATATTTTATTATGGGCTTTTGAATATGATTATATTGCTTAACCTCAATTTTAGAACTTTTTACTCGGTTAATATTTCAAGGGGTCCGGAGTAAAGCCCATTTAGACCTTCACGCCTTAAATCCCAACAAAACGGCCACAAAATAAGATTAATTCAAATTTTATGAGTTAAAATATTTGATTAGGGGCTTCTAAATATGATTATAAGGCTCAACCTCAATTTTAGAATTTTTTACGTGGTTAAATTTCCAAAGGGTCCACTATAAAGCCCGTTTAGACATGCACGCCTTAAACCCAACAAAACGGCCGAAAAATAAGACTAAATCATATTTCATGGCTTAAAATATTTGTTATGGACTTTTGAACATGATTATATAGCTTAACCTCATTTTCAGAAATGTTTACTCGGTTAAAATTTCAACATGTCCGCTGTAAAGCCCATTTAGACATGCACCCTTAAACCAATCAAAACGGCCACAAAAAAGATTAAATCAAATTGTATGAGTTAAAATATTTGATTACCGGCATCAGAATATAATTATATTGATTAACCTCAATTTTAGAAATTTTTACTCTGTTAAAATTTCAACGGGTCCACGGTAAGTCCGATTTAGACTTGCACGCCTTAAACCTCAACAAAACGGACAAAAAATAAGATTAAATCAAATTTTATGAGTTAAAATATTTGATTATGGGCTTTTGAATATGATTATATAGTTTAACCTCAATTTTAGTGCTTTTACTTGGTTAAAATTCCAACGGGTCCACTATAAAGCCCATTTAGACATGCACGCCTTAAACCCCAACAAAATGGCAAAAAATGATTAAATCACATTTTATAACTTAAAATATTAGTTATGGGCTTTTGAACATTATTATATAGCTTAACATCATTTTCAGATCTTTTTACTCGGTTAAAATTCCAACGGGTCCACTGTAAAAGACTCATTTAGACTTGCACACCTTAAACCCAACAAAACAACCACAAAATAAGATTAAATAAAATGTTATGAGTTAAAATATTTGATTATGGACTTTTGGATACGATTATATAGCATAATCTCAGTTTTAGAACATTTTACTCGGTTAAAATTCTAGTGGGTCCACTGTAAAGCCCATTTAGAATTCAAGCCTTAAACCCAACAAAACTGCCACAAAACAAGATTAAGTCAAATTTTATGAGTTAAAACATTTGATTATGGGTTTTTGAATATGATTATCTAGCTTAACCTCAATTTCATAACTTTTCCAACAGGACCACTGTAAAGCCCATTTAGACATGTACGTCTTAAACCCCAACAAAACGGCTGAAAAACAAGATTAAACCACATTTTATGCCTTAAAATATTTAGTTATGGGCTTTTGAAAAAGATTATATAGCTTAACCTTATTTTTAGAACTATTTACTCGGTTAAAATTCCAACGGGTCCACTATGAAACCCATTCAAAAATACACGCCTTAAAACCCAACAAAACGGACAAAAATAAGATTAAATAACATTTTATTACGTGAAAATATTTAGTTATGGGCTTTTGAACATGATCATATAGCTTAACCTCATTTTCAGAAATTTTTACTCGGTTAAAATTCTAACAGGTGCACTATAATACCCATTTAGACATGCACGCCTTAAATACAACAAAACGGCTACAAAATAAGATAAAATAAAATTTTGAGTTAAAATATTTTATTATGGGCTTTTGAATATGATTATATTGCTTAACCTCAATTTTAAAACTTTTTACTCGGTTAAAATTTCAAGGGGTCCACTGTAAAGCCCATTTAGACTTGCACGCCTTAAACTCCAACAAAACGACCACAAAATAAGATTAAATCAAATTTTATGAGTTAAATTTTTTGATTATGGGCTTCTGAATATGATTATATAGCTTAACCTCAATTTAAGAACTTTTTGCTTGGTTAAAATTCCAACGGGTACACTGTAAAGCCCATTTAGACATGCACGCCTCAACCCCAACAAAAAACGGAATTTAAAAAAAATAAGATTAAACCACATTTTATGGCTTAAAATATTTATTTATATACTTTTGAACATGATTATATAGTTTAACCTCATTTTTAGAAATTTTTACTCGGTTTAAATTTCATCCAATCATTATAAAAAGCCATTTATACATGCACGCCTTAAACCCAACAAAACAGCCAAAAATAAGATTAAATCAAATTTTATGAGTTAAAATATTTCATTATGGGCTTCAGAATATGATTATATTGCTTAACCTCAATTTTAGAATTTTTTACTCGATTAAAATTTTGAACGAGTCCACTCAAAAAAACCATTTAGACTTGCACGCTTTAAACCCCAACAAACGGACAAAAATAAGATTAAATCAAATTTTATGAGTTAAAATATTTGATTATGGGCTTTTGAATATGATTATATAGCTTAACCTCAATTTTAGAACTTTTTTTTTACTTGGTTAAAATTCCAACGGGTCCACTTTAAAAAGCCCATTTGGACATGCACACCTTAAACCCCAACAAAATGAGAAAAAATAAGATTAAATCACATTTTATAACTTAAAATATTTAGTTATGGGATTTTGAACATGATTATATATCTTAACCTCATTTTTTAGAATATTTTACTGGGTTAAAATTCCAACGGGTCCATTATAAAAAAAACCATTTAGACATGCACGCCTTAAAAACCCAACAAAAACGACCAAAAAAAAGATTAAATCAAATTTTATGAGTTAAAATATTTGATTATGGGCTTTTGAATATGATTATATAGCTTAATCTCAATTTTAGAATATTTTACTTGGTTAAAATTCCAACGGGTCCACTATAAAAAGCCATTTAGACATGCACGCCTTAAACCCAACAAAACGACCACAAAATAAGATTAAATCAAATTTTATGAGTTAAAATATTTGATTATGGGCTTTTGAATATGATTATATAGCTTAAACTCAATTTTAGAACTTTTTACTTGGTTAAAATTCCAACGGGTCCACTATAAAGCCCATTTAGACATGCACGCCTTAAACCCAAAAAAACGCCAAAAATAAGATTAAATCAAATTTTATGAGTTAAAATATTTTATTTATGGGCTTTTGAATATGATTATATATATGCTTAATATGATTATATAGCTTAAACCTCAATTTTAGAACTTTTTACTCAAGTTAAAATTTCAACGGGTCCACTATAAAAACCCATTTAGACATGCAAGCCTTAAACCCCAACAAAACGGCCAAAAATAAGATTAAATCAAATTTTATGACTTAAAATATTTGATTATGGGCTTTTGAATATGATTATATAGCTTAACCTCATTTTTAGAACATTTTTACTTTGTTAAAATTCCAACGGGTCCACTGTAAAAACCCATTTAGACATGCACGCCTTAAACCCAACAAAATGGAAAAAAATAAGATTATTAAATCAAATTTTATGACTTAAAATATTTGATTATGGGCTTTTGAACATGATTATATAGCTTAACCTCATTTTAGAACTTTTTACTTTGGTTAAAATTCCAACGGGTCCACTAAAAAACCCATTTTAGACATGCAAGCCTTAAAACCCAACAAAACAAAAAAAAATAAGATTAAATCAAATTTTATGAGTTAAAATATTTGATTATGGGCTTTTGAATATGATTATATAGCTTAACTCATTTTTAGAACATTTTACTACTAAAAAAATTCCAACGGGTCCACTTTAAAAACCCATTTAGACATGCACGCCTTAAACCCAAACAAAAAACGGCCAAAAAAATAAGATTAAATCAAATTTATGAGTTAAAATATTTTATTATGGGCTTTTGAATATGATTATATAGCTTAACCTCAAATTTTAGAACTTTTTACTCTATTAAAATTCCAAACGGGTCCACTATAAAGCCCATTTAGACATGCACGCCTTAAACCCAACAAAAAACGGCCAAAAATAAGATTAAATCAAATTTTATGAGTTAAAATATTTGATTATGGGCTTTTGAATATGATTATATAGCTTAACCTCAATTTTTAGAACTTTTACTCAATTAAAATTCCAACGGGTCCACTGTAAAAGCCCATTTAGACATGCACGCCTTAAACCCCAACAAAATGGAAAAAAATAAGATTAAATCACATTTTATGACTTAAAATATTAGTTATGGGCTTTTGAACATGATTATATAGCTTAACCTCATTTTGAGAACTTTTTACTTGGTTAAAATTCCAACAGGTCCACTGTAAAAAATCCATTTAGACATGCAAGCCTTAAACCCAACAAAACGACCACAAAATAAGATTAAATCAAATGCTATGAGTTAAAATATTTGATTATGGGCTTTTGAATATGATTATATAGCTTAACCTCAATTTTAGAACATTTTACTTGGTTAAAAAATTCCAACGGGTCCACTATAAAGCCCATTTAGACATGCAAGCCTTAAACCCAAACAAAATGGGCCAAAAATAAGATTAAATCAAATTTTATGAGTTAAAATATTTGATTATGGGCTTTTGAATATGATTATATAGCTTAACCTCAAATTTTCAGAACTTTTTACACGGTTAAAATTCCAACAGGTCCACTATAAAGCCCATTTAGACATGCAAGCCTTAAACCAAAAATAAGATTTAATTAAATTTTATGAATTAAAATATTTAGTTATGGGCTTTTGAACATGATTATATAGCTTAACCTTATTTTTAGAAGTTTTTACTCGATTAAAGTTCCAACGGGTCTACTATAAAGCCCATTTAGACATGCACACCTTAAGCCCCAACAAAACGGAAGCAAAAATAAGATTAAATCACATTTTATGATTTAAAATATTTAGTTATGGGCTTTTGAACATGATTATATAGCTTAACCTCATTTTCATAAATTTTTACTCGGTTAAAATTCCAACGGGTCCACTATAAAGCCCATTTAGACATGCACGCCTTAAACCCAACAAAACGGCTACAAAATAAGATTAAATCAAATTTTATGAGTTAAAATATTTTATTATGGGCTTTTGAATATGATTATATATCTTAACCTCAATTTTAGAACTTTTTACTCAGTTAAAATTCCAACGGGTCCACTATAAAGCCCATTTAGACATGCACGCCTTAAACCCCAACAAAACGGCAAAAATAAGATTAAATCAAATTTTATGAGTTAAAATATTTGATTATGGGCTTTTGAATATGATTATATAGCTTAACCTTTTTTAGAACTTTTTAAAAAATTTTTTTTTAGACATTAAAAAAAAAATCCAAAAAAGGTCAAATTTAATAAAGATTTATTTACATGCAACCTCGCCTTAATACAAAAAAAAAAAACGGCAAAAAAATAAGATTAAATAAAATTTTATGAGTTAAAATATTTTATTATGGGCTTTTGAATATGATTATATAGCTTAACCTCATTTTAAAACTTTTACTTACTACTAAAAAATTTCAACGGTCCACTATTGTAAAGCCCATTTAGACATGCACGCCTTTAAACCCAACAAAACGGCCACAAAAAATAAGATTAAATCAAATTTTTATGAGTTAAAATATTTTTGATTATGGGCTTTTGAATATGATTATATAGCTTAACCTCAATTTTAGAACTTTTTACTTGGTTAAAATTCCAACGGTCCACTATAAAAAAGCCCATTTAGACATGCACGCCTTAAACCCCAACAAAACGGCCAAAAAAAATAAGATTAAATCAAATTTTATGAGTTAAAATATTTATTTATGGCTTTTTGAACATGATTATATAGTTTAACCTCATTTTAGAAATTTTTACTCGGTTAAAATTTCAACGGGTCCACCACTATAAAAAGCCCATTTAGACATGCACGCCTTAAACCCAACAAAATGGAAAAAATAAGATTAAATCAAATTTTATGAGTTAAAATATTTGATTATGGGCTTTTGAATATGATTATATAGCTTAACCTCAATTTTAGAACTTTTTACTTGGTTAAAATTCAACGGGTCCACTATAAAAACCCATTTAGACATGCACGCCTTAAAACCCCAACAAAACGGACAAAATAAGATTAAATCAAATTTTATGAGTTAAAATATTTGATTATATGGGCTTTTGAATATGATTATATAGCTTAACCTCATTTTTAGAACTTTTTACTCGGTTAAAATTTCAACGGGTCCACTATAAAAAAAACATTTAGACATGCACACCTTAAACCCCAACAAAATGAGAAAAAAAAAGATTAAATCAAATTTTATTTTAGTTAAAATATTTGATTATGGGCTTTTTGAATATGATTATATAGCTTAACCTCATTTTTAGAATTTTTTACTTGGTTAAAATTTTCAACGGGTCCACTTTAAAAACCCCATTTAGACATGCACACCTTAAACCCAACAAAACGGCCAAAAAATAAGATTAAATCAAATTTTATGAGTTAAAATATTTGATTATGGGCTTTTGAATATGATTATATAGCTTAACCTCAATTTTAGAACTTTTTACTTTGGTAAAATTCCAACGGGTCCACACTAAAAGCCATTTAGACATGCACGCCTTTTAAACCCAACAAAACGGCCAAAAAATAAGATTAAATCAAATTTTATGAGTTAAAATATTTTATTATGGGCTTTTGAACATGATTATATAGCTTAACCTCATTTTTTAAATATTTTACTTTGAATTAAATTTCAAACGGGTCCACTATAAAGCCCATTTAGACATGCAAGCCTTAAACCCCCAACAAAATTGCCAAAAAATAAGATTAAATCAAATTTTATGAGTTAAAATATTTGATTATGGGCTTTTGAATATGATTATATAGCTTAACCTCAATTTTAGAACTTTTTACTCGGTTAAAATTTTCAAACGGTCCACTATAAAAAATTTCATTTAGACATGCACGCCTTAAACCCCAACAAAATGGAAAAAAAATAAGATTAAATCAAATTTTATGAGTTAAAATATTTGATTATGGGCTTTTGAATATGATTATATAGCTTAACCTCAATTTTTAGAACTTTTTACTCAAATTAAAATTCCAACGGTCCACTTAAAAAACCCATTTAGACATGCACGCCTTAAACCCCAACAAAATGGAAAAAAAAAATATTAAATCAAATTTTTATGAGTTAAAATATTTGATTATGGGCTTTTGAACATGATTATATAGCTTAACCTCAATTTTAGAACTTTTTACTTGTTTAAAATTTCAACGGGTCCACTTTAAAAAAACCCATTTAGACATGCAAGCCTTAAACCCAACAAAAAACGGCCACAAAAAAAAGATTAAATCAAATTTTATGAGTTAAAATATTTGATTATGGGCTTTTGAATATGATTATATAGCTTAACTCTCAATTTTAGAACTTTTTACTCGGTTAAAATTCCAACGGGTCCACTTTAAAAAACCCATTTAGACATGCACGCCTTTAAAACCCAAAAAAAAACGACCACAAAATAAGATTAAATCAAATTTTATGAGTTAAAATATTTAGCTATGGGCTTTTGAACATGATTATATAGCTTAACCTCAATTTTTAAACTTTTTACTCTGTTAAAATTCCAACAATCCACCCACTAAAAAGCCCATTTAGACATGCACGCCTTAAACCCCAACAAAAAACAAAAAAATAAGATTAAATCACATTTTATATGACTTAAAATATTTAGTTATGGGCTTTTGAACATGATTATATAGCTTAACCTCATTTTTAGAAATTTTACTAAGTTAAAATTCCAACGGGTCCACTAAAAAACCCATTTTAGACATGCACGCCTTAAACCCAACAAAACGGCCACAAAATAAGATTAAATCAAATTTTATGAGTTAAAATATTTGATTATGGGCTTTTGAATATGATTATATAGCTTAACCTCAATTTTAGAACATTTTACTCTAGTTAAAATTTTCAACGGGTCCACACTAAAAGCCCATTTAGACATGCACGCCTTAAAAAACCCCAACAAAATGGAAAAAAATAAGATTAAATCAAATTTTATGACTTAAAATATTTGTTATGGGCTTTTGAACATTATTATATAGCTTTAACCTTATTTTTAGATCTTTTTTTTTTGGTTAAAATTCCAACGGGTCCACTATAAAAACCCATTTAGACATGCACACCTTAAACCCAACAGAACAACAACAAAATAAGATTAAATCAAATTTTATGAGTTAAAATATTTGATTATGGGCTTTTGGATATGATTATATAGCTTAATCTCAGTTTTAGAACATTTTACTCAGTTAAAATTTCAACGGTCCACTATAAAGCCCATTTAGACATGCAAGTCTTAAACCTAACAAAACGGCCATAAAATAAGATTAATTCAAATTTTATGAGTTAAAATATTTGATTATGGGCTTTTGAATATGATTATATAGCTTAACCTCAATTTCAGAACTTTTTACTCTATTAAAATTCCAACAGGTCCACTGTAAAGCCCATTTAGACATGCACGCCTTAAACCCCAACAAAACGGCCGAAAAATAAGATTAAATCACATTTTATGCCTTAAAATATTTAGTTATGGGCTTTTGAACATGATTATATAGTTAACCTTATTTTTAGAACTTTTTACTCGGTTAAAATTCCAACGGGTCCACTATAAAGCCCATTTAGACATGCACGCCTTAAAACCCAACAAAACGGACAAAAATAAGATTAAATAACATTTTATAACTTGAAATATTTAGTTATGGGCTTTTGAACATGATCATATAGCTTAACCTCATTTTCATAAATTTTTACTAAACTTAAAATTTTCTAACCGGTCCACTATAAAACCCATTTAGACATGCACGCCTTAAACACACAAAAAAAACGGCTACAAAATAAGATTAAATCAAATTTTATGAGTTAAAATATTTTATTATGGGCTTTTGAATATGATTATATTTCTTAACCTCAATTTTAGAACTTTTTACTCTTAAAAAATTTCAAGGGGTCCACTATAAAAGCCCATTTAGACTTGCACGCCTTAAACCCCAACAAAACGACCACAAAATAAGATTAAATCAAATTTTATGAGTTAAAATTTTTGATTATGGGCTTCTGAATATGATTATATAGCTTAACCTCAATTTAAGAACTTTTTGCTTGGTTAAAATTCTAACGGGTACACTGTAAAGCCCATTTAGACATGCATGCCTCAACCCCAACAAAACGGCCGAAAAATAAGATTAAACCACATTTTATGGCTTAAAATATTTATTTATAGACTTTTGAACATGATTATATAGTTTAACCTCATTTTTAGAAATTTTTACTCGGTTAAAATTTCAACGGGTCCACTGTAAAGCCCATTTAGACATGCACGCCTTAAACCCAACAAAACACCAAAAAATAAGATTAAATCAAATTTTATGAGTTAAAATATTTTTATTATGGGCTTTTGAATATGATTATATTGCTTAACCTCAATTTTAGAACTTTTTACTCGGTTAAAATTTTAAACGGTCCACTATAAAACCCATTTAGACTTGCACACTTTAAAAACCCCAACAAAACGGACAAAAAAATAAGATTAAATCAAATTTTATGAGTTAAAATATTTGATCATGGGCTTTTGAATATCATTATATAGCTTAAACTCAATTTCAGTACTTTTTACTCGGTTAAAATTCCAACGGGTCCACTTTAAAGCCCATTTTGACATGCACGCTTTAAACCCCCAACAAAATGGCAAAAAAAATTGAATAAATCACATTTTATGACTAAAAATCCTATTTATGGGCGTTTGAACATGATTATATAGCTTAACCTCATTTTAAGAAATTTTTACTCGGTTAAAATTCCAACGGGTCCCCTATAAAAAACCCATTTAGACATGCACTTCTTAAACCCAACAAAACGACTACAAAATAGATTAAACCAAATGTTATGAGTTAAAATATTTGATTATGGGCTTTTGAATATGATTATATAGCTTAATCTCATTTTTAGAACATTTTACTCGGTTAAAATTCCAACGGTCCACTATAAAAAGCCATTTACACATGCACGTCTTAAACCCCAACAAAACGGCCACAAAATAAGATTAAATCAAATTTTATGAGTTAAAATATTTGATTATGGGCTTTTGAATATGATTATATAGCTTAACCTCAATTTTAGAACTTTTTACTTTGTTAAAATTCCAACGGGTCCACTATAAAACCCATTTAGACATGCACGCCTTAAACCCAACAAAATGGAAAAAAAAAAAATAAGATTAAATCACATTTTATGACTTAAAATATTAGTTATGGGCTTTTTGAACATGATTATATAGCTTAACCTCATTTTTAGAACTTTTTACTTTACGTTAAAATTCCAACGGGTCCACTATAAAAAACCCATTTAGACTGCACGCCTTAAAACCCAACAAAACGGCAAAAAAATAGATTAAATCAAATTTTATGAGTTAAAATATTTTGATTATGGGCTTTTGGAATATTATATATCTTAATCTCATTTAGAACATTTTACTTGGTTAAAATTCCAACGGGTCCACTATAAAGCCCATTTAGACATGCAAGCCTTAAACCCAAACAAAACGGCAAAAATAAGATTAAATCAAATTTTATGAGTTAAAATATTTGATTATGGGCTTTTGAATATGATTATATAGCTTAACCTCATTTTAGGAACTTTTTACTTGGTTAAAATTCCAACGGGTCCATTATATAAAAGCCCATTTAGACATGCACGCCTTTAAACCCCCAACAAAATGGAAAAAAAAAAGATTAAATCACATTTTATGACTTAAAATATTTGTTATGGGATTTTTGAACATGATTATATAGCTTAACCTCATTTTTTAAACATTTTACTTTACTTGGTTAAAATTTCAACGGGTCACTATAAAAACCATTTAGACATGCACGCCTTAAACCCAAAAAACGGCCAAAAAATAAGATTAAATCAAATTTATGAGTTAAAATATTTGATTATGGGCTTTTGAATATGATTATATAGCTTAACCTCAATTTTAGAACATTTTACTTAAAAAAATTCCAACGGGTCCACTGTAAAGCCCATTCAGACATGCACGCCTTAAACCCAAACAAAATGGAAAAAATAAGATTAAATCAAATTTTATGAGTTAAAATATTTGATTATGGGCTTTTGAATGATTATATAGCTTAACCTCAATTTTAAACTTTTTTTACTCGGTTAAAATTCCAACGGTCCAAAACCCCAAAAAAATGGAAAAAAATAAGATTAAATCACATTTTATGACTTAAAATATTAGTTATGGGCTTTTGAACATTATTATATAGGTTAACCTCATTTTTAGATCATTTTACTCGGTTAAAATTCCAACGGGTCCACTATAAAAACCCATTTAGACGTGCACGCCTTAAACCCAACAAAACAGCCACAAAATAATATTAAATCAAATGTTATGAGTTAAAATATTTGATTATGGGATTTTGGATATGATTATATAGCATAATCTCAGTTTTAGAACATTTTACTCGGTTAAAATTCCAACGGGTCCACTGTAAAGCCTATTTAGAATGCAAGCCTTAAACCCAAACAAAACGGCCACAAAATAAGATTAAGTCAAATTTTATGAGTTAAAACATTTGATTATGGATTTTTGAATATGATTATCTAGCTTAACCTCAAATTTTTTGAACTTTTTACTCTATTAAAATTCCAACAGGTCCACTGTAAAGCCCATTTAGACATGCACGCCTTAAACCCCAACAAAACGGCCGAAAAATAAGATTAAACCACATTTTATGCCTTAAAATATTTAGCTATGGGCTTTTGAACATTATTATATAGTTAACCTTATTTTTAGAACTTTTTACTCTATTAAAATTCCAACGAGTCCACTATAAAGCCCATTTAGACATGCACGCCTTAAAACCCAACAAAACGGACAAAAATAAGATTAAATAACATTTTATAATTTGAAATATTTAGTTATGGGCTTTTGAACAAGATCATATAGCTTAACCTCATTTTCATAAATTTTTACTAAGTTAAAATTCTAACCGGTCCACTGTAATACCCATTTAGACATGCACGCCTTAAACACAACAAAACGGCTACAAAATAAGATTAAATCAAATTTTATGAGTTAAAATATTTTATTATGGGCTTTTGAATATGATTATATTTCTTAACCTCAATTTTAGAACTTTTTACTCAGTTAAAATTTCAAGGGTCCACTATAAAGCCCATTTAGACTTGCACGCCTTAAACCCCAACAAAACGACCACAAAATAAGATTAAATCAAATTTTATGAGTTAAAATTTTTGATTAT
>JAGYYJ010000515.1:0-34485 GCA_019671005.1 Hibiscus mutabilis | reverse complement strand
TTTAATCTATATAAAATATAATTAATTACGATAATTGACTTGATCAAACCAATTTAATCAAGATCTATCAAATAAATCAGTTAAATAGATTTGAATTAATGATTTTTGCTTTCGAAGCATACACCAACAATTGCTTCAATAACTTTGGATTTCGGTTGTATGATTTGATGATTAGATGTGCGAATTGAGGCATTCATTTGAAAAAAACAATAAAGTTGTAAATTTTAAAAGTTAAATGACTAAAAAATTATTTTATAATTTTTATTTAATTTTTTCTGTTAACGGTTAACCTTATAACTATTAAAAAGGTAAATTAATTTTTTTAGTTCTCTACTTATATATTTTTCATCAATTTGACCCTCACAATTTTCCAATTATTTGCATTTACATTTTTAAAGCCCAAATTGATAAAAAAAAATGTAAACGTACAAACTAAATAAGTTATTGTCTTTTTTATAGCTGTTAGGCCAGGAGTAACAATAATATTCAATAAAAGTTGATAGAAAAACCAAAATTTTTAAAAATATATATAAGGACTCAATGTCGCAAATTTCAAATACATGAACTAAACTTTAAATTATGAAATAATAAATGGACCGCTGATATATTTAAACTATTTAATTACTACTATGATATATTGTGTGTTACAAACAAATTTACTTCATGAAAATCAAAGTAAGGCATTCAACTTCATAACGAAATCATTGATGTAAGAGTTTTCCAGCCCCGGTGCTAAAAGAAACCCTTTCCATTTTGCATGGTTAGCCCTCATCTCTTTTCTCAATTCACTGTCATCGTCCATTGCAGACTTCACTGCCTTGTGAACATCGTCCTTTGTAAATACCCCATCTTCTTCACTTTTCTCTACTTCTACTCCGATTCTCAAGTCTCCGGCCATCAATCTCGCGTTGATTATCTGGTCTCCGACATGGGGTAACAGCACCAGTTGACAATCATTCACCATAGCCTCTGCCAAAGAGCCTGAGCCACAGTGGGTCACGAAACACCCCACGGAAGGGTGCCTTAGGATCAGTTGTTGTGGCACCCAGCCTCCATGGACTGACCCTCTTCCTTGTACTCTTTCTTGGAACCCTTCTGGTAAGGCTGACTCCATATTTTCAGCCCCCATTGGAGGTTTCAGGGCAGCCAGAAATGGTAGACCCGTTTGCTCCAGGCCTAAAACCAGTTCTTGGAACTGGTCCTTTTTTAGAACACACTCACTTCCGAAGGCACAAAATATCAGTGTCTTAGATTTGAACTTGCACAATAACTTTTCCCAATGTTCTTCTAACGCCGTTTTTGGTGGTTCCGGCACGACCGGACCGGCGTAAAGCACCGGCTTTTCGAACTGGCGGCCAATGTATTCGCAATAAGGCCATTCAATCTCCTTGCATGTCTTGAAACCAATTGCATCGCATTCAGTAAAAGATTTCAGATGGCGCTCCACGAATGAAATGCCACTTCCATACTCCATTGTTGTTACAGCAGCTAATGCCCGAGCTTCATGCGCGTGTAGCTTGATACTCGATGAAGGGAAACCTTCCGGTGGCTCGAGTAGATCAGCCCCGGTTAAACCTCTCTCCAGAATCTTTCTTGCGGGACTAAGAAGATAGCCGATGGTTCCGGAGCTGATTATGCAGTAAACCACAGATTTGATACCTACCTTGCGAGTCAAGGCAGGCAACCAACAGGTGAAATCAAAGAAAACGAAATGGGGTTTGAGTTCACGTAGGGAAGCCTCGATATCTGGTTCCGTGAGATCCATGGCTGTCATCAGGCGTGGATGTAAAGGGAAAGGAACGTCGTTCGTTGTCTCGGCACCGACAGGCAAACCGTCGACGTGCGGAACGGTGATCGGAACGAAGGTTATGAGGTGTTGGTGGAGATTGAAAGCCTCAACCTTGCGCAATGTTTTGGCCGGCAAGAAGAAGGAAATCCTGTGGCCTCGTTCTGCTAGTTTGTTTGCCATATGAACGAATGGAGTGATGTGACCGAGGGCAAACCATGGATACATTGCAATGTGAAAGGTTTTGTCCGCCATGAATGATGGATGGATTTTGTGATTGAATTCCTCAAAAATATGCAAATTATGCTAATTGGAAGACAACCCCGAGTGCTTCAGATGAAATCCTTGAAATTGCTTATATAATACAATGGCTGGAAACTTGCAATGCCATCTTTTTTCTTAACGACGTCTAAATTTTAAAGGTATTAGAACCAATAATAATTGTAACAATTACCGGTTATCCGTTGGTGGGGCGGATCTAGAAATTTTTATCATTTTCTTAAGAGAAATCTTCACTCTCGTGCCGTTGAAAAAATTAGTGGACAGCGGCTCAAACTCTTTTTTGGTCCATATAATGTTCTACCTGTCAATTGGTGTATATTTGTAATGAGATGAGATTTTAGGTTCTTTAAATAATATTATAAGTTAAAATATTGACGTTCTGCGTAAATAAATCATGATTGAAAAAGTTGTTTAGGCATCTTATCAGTACATTGAATATATTTAATTATACCAAAAAAAATTATAACAATTGATTTGTATCACTAGTCTTTACACTCAAAATTAACTTGAATATTCGTTAATATTCACTCTTTACAAAATTTTAAAAATAAATCTATTTTTTACAACCATTTAATTTTTTTAACCGGTCGCTTGGTTAATTACTTAAGGTAGAGATATACCTTTGTTTAACCAATAATTATTGGTTAATCTGAGACAATTTTGAGATTGGGGTACTATTTTGAGGCATATTATTATTATCTACTAATTATTTGAATATTGCTATCCAGATCCGAATCCGGATTAGATAACAATATTTGTTGGATACTGAAGTCCATGAACTGAATGTGATCATTAAGTACATACAGGAGGTCGGGTATGTTATCATATCTGAACTAAAAGAAAGCGAGGTTCGTGTATATATATATATATATATATTCCTATTCGGTTTAAGTTGCGGGATTCGACTCGAAGAAGTTGTAATAATAACAATTAGAAATTCAAAACCATTTACGAGTTCTGAACCATAGATGAGGTGAATATAAACTCAAGACATGCATTTGATTATACATCCAATTAGACATCTATGTTTCAAGAATAGCTGAAAGATTTAGCATCATACTGTGTTGAAACCCTGAAAATAATTAGCTTCCATTGCTTACCATGTCTTAGTAGGTAGTTATAAAGACGGGCCAAGGAAAAACAACTATTTTTCATTGTCTGCTGACTGGTGCATAGATAACCTATTTTATATGCCTCTATTTCTTGTCTTTTACATGTTTTCAAGCTCATATAGTTTATATTTAGGTTAGATTATACACACTTGCATGTAGATACGGAATTACATCGCCTGTGCTTTGAATGTCATATATATATTGATGTTTTTCACGGAAAAGGTGGTTTTTGTGGTGCATGTGCAGGATGCTAAAAGATTGCTTGAGTAAAAGAGGAGCAGATTGAATGGCTGGAGATGACAAAGCATGAAGAGTTGGAGATGAATCTGTCTTTGTCCACATTGACTTTCTCCCAGACAAGCAACATTCAATGAAGCGGGAAACAATTGGATTTCTTTAAGAAAGCCGCACGCACTTTAGGGTACTGAAATCCTATTTTCACCACCTATATAAAAAAGACTTGAACGCTACTTCAAGGGGAAGAGCAAGATCATAGACAATAGTCATAGTTCGAATCTTGAGGAGAATCACCGGGGTGAAATTAGAAGATTCTCCTTAACGAATGAAGCCATACTATTACCTTTAATTATAGATGTTTTAGACTCAGACATAAGCTAAATATTTTAGTTTATTTATTGCGTCCCAAGATCTTATGTTTTGATTATTTTATTTCAATGCTTTAGTTGTTTCTTCTTTATCTATTATGTTCATCGTTCTTCATGCGTAATTAATTGTAAGAGCTATCGAGAGAGGCCTGTTAACTATTGATTTGTAACTTAATATCGAGAGAGTTAGGTTATACAAATGTGAACAGTGATGCTAAGCTGTCAACTTAGTCTTAATCCGGCTTAAACATAAATTTAGGGTTTCAACGACTAAAAGGGAGTTCTTAAACAAATAGTAGGGTTAACGCAAACATGTATTACTTTAACCACAATATTATTAACTTTTAAGCATCGAGAGAGTTAGAAGTTCTTTAGAAAATCCTGTCGAGTAGATAAAGATTTAATGATTTACGCAAACATGTATTGTCAGTTGCTATAGCATTGATACGAGTAATCAAGCATATATCCTTAGCAATAATCTCAACCTCCATAATTATCTGTTAGTTATTGTAGCTGTTTGTCTTAATCATAGCTATCTTTAGATTAGTTAATTTAGTTTTAATTAAACCGACAATCACCAATACTTGCAAACACATTCTTTAGCTTAATAACTTCGTAGTTATTGATCTAATTCTCGTGAGTTCGACACTCTACTCATCACTTTATTATTTGATACGGCAAGTATACTTGCTCTAAAGTGCATTACTATTCGACAAGCATCACCTGCCGTAACCGTCTCTGGAGTTCATGTTAGACTCGAGCCCCGATGATGATCATCTAAAAAATTGATGCACAATGAACTATACAAAATTTTTATGTTCGGTAAAAGTACGAGCTTGACTTGGTTTTCTGATAATGAAAACCTGCAAAAAGGACTAGAGAAAATGCAGAATCTGCCCCTATTTCTGATGGTTAAAATGCTTCAGCAGATGTATAACTATATGAATGGATTCGGCTACTTCGGTTTTTATCTGAAGTTCTTTAATTATGTTAGATAATAACCGCCTATATCATCAACTAGATAGTCGTACTGCCTCCCAAGCCCGAAATCGAGCCTCTCACTCGTTGGTGCTGCCACATTCGGAGTGGGATAAGGATTTCCAACACCAACCTTTGCATTAATCTTAGCTCTTCCTTTGACATGGCGCTTGTTATCGGATGGGAACTCTGCCGTGAGTCTTCCCATCCATGTCTGCAGATCAGCAACTGTATCGTTTGCCAATTTCCCCTTTGCACTTTTCTTACCATCAACAAGCTTCAACTCCAACCCATACAAGGCACAAGCATCACATTTGTTGATCTCGTATTGATAAAGGTGCCACTCAAAATGGTTCAGTGGCTGTGGATCCATGTAGTATGAACTCCAGTCCTCCGAAGTCATTCATGACTCGCTTCCTCGACTCATGCCAGCCACGCCCGCTGTAATCGGGCAAAGACCTCTGCTTTCTGTTCCCACTTTCAAATTATCTTCGAGGCTTATCGAAAAAGAGCCACTCCCTAATCAACTCACCATCACGAACCGAAAGATCAAAGAGCTCTACAATCACAGTATAACAGTATATGATAAAGTTGCCGCTAAAACCGAGTAAAGCAACAAGTCATACCAGGAGCATTCCATGGAGACTTTGAAGTTGCAGCTCCCTCACTCTCGGTATACCGACATCTTTTCCTTGTGCCTTAGAACTTAGAGCAGCAAAGAGCAAACCATCCTTGAGGCCTATCCCACCGGGCCGCAAAACCGGGCCCATGCCGGGTGGCCCTTCATTGATTGCTAAAGTAGCATGAAAGCTACTACAGTAGTCTTGACACCAGTCCGATGCTTGTGCCGGCCTTGGACAATCCCAAAGGGCACATTTGGGACCCAAGAATGCAGGTGGCAGGGGGGGTATTCGCGGCAGATAGCTAGAAGCATGAGGCACGGCATCGTCCCCACAAAACCCCGCACCATTAAAACCGGTGTAGAACTGTTCAAAATCTTGACGCAAATCGAACTGACGGTATTCCAATTGAGTATCCCCTTCCAAGTTGCTAGTTGGAATGGCAGGAACTCCCAAAGGCGGGTCTTTACACCGATCAACTAATGGAAAGCTATGGTCATGTTGCCCCTGATTCACTCCATAACCCTGTAGAAAATCGAACTGTTAACTACAAAACATTCATGAAACACAAGCCAAAAGCAAAAACGACACGAACTTCTGCTAAGCTCAAATCAAGATCTCAGTACAAAATACGTATAAAACCGATCACGATGAAAGAAAAATAAGGAAAAATTGTTGACTTATCAAACTTGTAACTAGTACATAACAGAGCAGACCATAAGCACATTCAAAGCCACTCTGGTTCAGTTCCACTTGACTAACAAACATGTCAGGGCTCATTCTTATCACCTCGGCTAGATAAAATAAGATGGCAGTAAAGCAATTGATTCGATAGTATCGATAATTATGATATCTGACACCACCAACACCTTAATTGGCTCAATTCAGATTCTCAATGGAAATTATAAAGGAACCATAATTCATATCAGTTATGCAGACATGATTTGCAAACTAAATTGTTAAGAACACAAGAGAGAAATCACCAAATGCCATCAAGCAATAAAGAAATCTCATCCCCCTGGACGGAAAAACTCAACTCGAAGTTCATGCCGACTTAAGTGTGCTAAAATAAATTTGTTTCCGATCCGACTATCATGCAAATTCAAAAAAAGAATCCTAAGACAAAGAGAAACCACCTCTTGAAATGTAGCAGTATCTCCGACTTTCAGGCTTTGATCATCCGGCTCCGGTTTTGGTGCAGTTAGTACACTAGTTGCATCATCTTCCTCTTCACAAAGCTGCAACAACCGACAAATGTCCGAAGAAAACGAACCAAGGCCACCTCCCTGAAAATCACCATGAACAATTGAAAATACATTTTAGACACTAGTTTGAAGTTCAACCCCTTGAACATCAAAATTGCCAGATCAAACCCTTTTCAGACCACATACAAGCTACTAAAACACACACATTTCAGACAAATTCACAGTGATATAAATTATGTTTTATTTCACATGAAAACTTATTATGTGCAATGCTAAATTGTTGCAAAGAAGCTGCTGGAGATGGTGCATTGAGCTCGGCTTTCCATTCGCGGAGCATTTGATGAACTTGATCCTCGAGGACAGCGACGCCAATGCCACGGCTCTCTTTGCAAGCAAACTGCAGATCCAAGAACGTCCCCTGCAGGTCTTCCACCCGGTTTTTCGCCTTGTCTTTGAAGAGCTTACGGGATGCTGATCTCAGTTGTTTTTTGAACCTTTCCTCATTGGAATAAACAACTCTCAAGAACTCCAACCCTAAACCTGCAATCAAAGGCCAAAGAAAACACAAACTTTAAGATCAAACCAGATGAAAAATTCAATCTAATGATCAATATATTCTTAAATTTTATAAAAACACTAGCTTACAATATAAAAAATTGAACAAGCTAGTACATATTACTGAAATCATAATTAATAAATTTACATCAAACCTATAAACCCAAAGTAAAAAAAAAATGAATAAAATCTGAATCATAAATGTGAAAGGAAAAGACCCCCAGTTTTTCTAAAACCTTGAAACTGAGGTAAAAGGAAGGCAGCATGAGATGATGAGATCAATGACAAAATCAAAAGATGAAATTAAATGGGAAATAATTATCTTATAAAGCTACCCTGAGAGATTGATCAAAGATTTATAAGTTGCTCAACTTTGTATGGAGCAAGTTCTGAGGCTTAAAAAACAGTGGGAAATAAAGTGCTGAGAAATTGCGAGAAAGTAGAGTCAAATTTATTCCTTGAATATAAACTTAGAACAGAAACTAACAACAAAAAATATAGAAAATGATAAACTTTTCAATTCATTTCATTTTAAGAACCCTAAACCTCTTATATTCACAAAACATAGATTATATATCAAAAGGTAAGTCTATAAAGTAATGATAGCTGAAATACTAAAGTTACCACTAATTTTACCAATTTACCTTAGAGGCATATTCTAATATTCATAATAAGTAGAGACATTCCATGAAAACTGAAAATAAGAGCAGGGAAGTTGAGAAAAAAATAAATATTTTAATCGTTTGTTGCAAAAAAACATAATTTAAGTATTTATTTTATAATTAAATCAAAAAAATATTTACTTTATACTTTATATTGTTTTTATAGTTATTTCGGTTTACAATGCCTCTAAAATTAACAGTTGAGTTCTTTCTTTAAGAGTACAATATAATTTATCATTGTATCAACAATATTCGTTTGTGAGACTCAGATTTTAAATTTATTAAATGTTATTTTTAAAAAATATTTATATGAGCCAATTAAAATAAATTTGAAATTAATTTAATATTAAATTTTAACGCCATACATCACATATATATAGGATAAAATCATCTATCTTTTTTGGTGTCCTTTTCTATGTCATGATACTAAAAAATCAAATTCCAAGCCTTAACTATAATTCTAAATCATAAACTTTAAACCCTAAAAAGTACACCTTATCTCAAATTTTTTAAACTTTAAGCATAAACCCTAACTCTAAACTTACTTTTTTATGTGGAATATAAATATGGGCACTAAAAAGGCATGGAACTTTTATATTGTTAAGGAATATTGAGAGGAATAGAATGGTATTTAAATCTCGAGTTAATTGCACCACACGTCCCCAAACTATGACATTAATTTTAAATTGGTCCCTAAATTTTAAAGCATTCCAATTTTATCCTCAAACTACGACCTTCATTTTAAACTAGTCCCCCAAACTTTTAAGGATTCCAGTTTCATCCTTAAACTTTGACTCTCATTCTAAATTGGTCCTCAAACTTTTAGAACGTTCTAATTTCATCCCCAAATTATCAATATATGCTAATAATATCTTTTGTTAATAAAACCGTTACAAAAATTGTTAATTGTCGTGAAACACTTATGTGTATTATGTAATACTATGATGTGATATAAACAATAATTTGAGGATGAAATTAGAACGTTCAAAAAGTTTGAGGACCAATTTAGAATGAGAGTTATAGTTTGAGGATGAAACTGGAATGCTCAAAAGTTCGGGGACCAATTTAAAATGAAGGTCATAGTTAGAGGATGAAATTGGAATATTTTAAAGTTTAGAGACTAATTTAAAATGATGATCATAGTTTAAGGATGTGTGGTGCAATTGACTCTTAAATATCCTATTGCTATTGGATTCTGCTAAAGTATTTCATGAAACTCCCTTTTAAAGGTCACGAATAGTCCCTTAGTGAAATGCCGTGTTCTCTCATTTTTTGTGTTTGGAAGTGAATGATATAAAGAGAAGGCCCACCACGGCACTCACCCACCGGATTCCTATATCTGACCTGCTTTTATTCCTTCTTCCGCACACGTATCATATACACGTGGTAAGACGGAATTATGATCAAACATTATAATTATATGAGTAAAGTTTACAAATAGTTATTAAACTAAGATTAGGACTTTTTTATTAAAACGAATAATTCAATCTTTAAATAGTTTTTATGTCTATGGAAGGAATCAGGTTTTGATACTAAACTAAGATTAGGGGTTTTTTTAGGTTGAGCTTATGAAGCAGATTTTGATAATATATATTTGAGCATTGACATATGTATCCCTACCAAATCCAAAAGAAAGAATGCAAACTTCTACAATAAGTAAAGTTTGACTAAGTGTACGTTATTAACATCATATATGCTTGTTTAAATTCGATTCAACACGAAATATGAACCTCAAATCTTTCAAATTTGGACGAATAATGCATCTTTAAATAGATTCCATGTCTATTAATAGACCCAAATTCAATTCTAAACTAATGTTAAAGGCATTTTTATGCGAATCTTATTTTTCTTCTTCTATTTATATGGAACTGGTTGGAATATCCAAATATGTTCATCACAAAACTACAAGCTACTTACTTTACACACATGTAGAAGGGAATATATATATATATATATATATATATATATATATATAAACAGAATTTCTAATTTCTAAGCCTGTATTTTCAAGAAGCCCTTGGCTACCAAACTGTCCACAGTCTCACGAACAGCATCCTCAACCGGTGTGAAGACTAAACCCAGATCAATCAATCGCTTGGCCGCATCGTTGCAAGAAACTAAGCCCGGTTGTGTTTCCCCTGTAAATCTGAAATGTTCAATGTTGTTCAGCCATGTTAAAAATTTCCACCACCAAGTCCAACACAAAAACAAAATATGGGGCATGAAAATCTTCCTAGCAACCATAAGGCATAAGCTATAATAACCAACAATGGAAGGGAGTTGGTCGGAGTAGTAAAACTGTTGTTTCTCAGCTTCATAAACCGGGGTTCGAATCTTGTAACAACCATAAGACAAGCTATATAACCAACATGTTAATTCTCCATTATTCCTTCCTCCAATACATGGAGAACCTTAAAAAAAAAAGAGTCTAACCATACCCGTGTCAGATAACATACCCGTATTTGACACTCACACCCGAGAGAATTAACATGAAAAGTCTTGTAGCAACCATAAGCCATACACTATAACCAGCAATAGCTATGTTACCAAAAACAAAGATAGGTCCCGGACCTCCGGTACGAACATAAGTGAAATGTATTTGAATAGGATATAGCCTTCTCCGGTTCATTTTCACCCAAGAATTCTATGATAAACTACATATTAATAGAATTGTTAGTCTCAGACTGAATCGCTTAGCTAATGTTCTCTGATCGCATTCGTACGGACTAACTCGAAAATTGATTTAACAACGAACACAATGTAATTGCTAACCTGTGGACAGGGTATTGAGGGAAAAGTTGGGAGACAGTTTGAGCAAACTGGGAGAACTGGTAGATGCCATTGGTGCAAAGATATCTGCCAGAAGCAAATGGAGACTCGAGCAACAAAATGTGTGCTTTAGCAACATCTCGAACATGAACAGCTCCCAACCAATGATACTCGTGAGTATCTTTCGAGCCTTGCAACAATTGCAGCAGCACGACACAACTCGCATTCAAATTGGGCTGCAGCAAAGGCCCTAAACAAGTCGATGGATTGATCGACACGACATCGATGCCGTGTTTATCCGAATATTCCCACGCCGCTTTCTCGGCTAAAGTCTTCGACACCGGATACCATTTCTGTTGATCTCTGCAGTATTCCAAGTCGGTCCACGATGATTCATCGAAGGGTCCTTGTGTTTTGTGATCCCAATTGGGGTTGGGCACCATCGCCGATATCGAAGAAGTGAGCACCACGCGACGGACCTTGGCTTTTCTCGCGGCTTCGAGCACGTTGAGCGTGCCCTGCACGGCTGGTCTGACGAGTTCGGTCTCCGGGTCTTTGGGATCGTCGAGGCTGCAGGGGGAGGCGACGTGGAAGATGCCGTGACAACCCTCGACGGCCTTGAGGATGGCGTCGGGATCCAAAACATCGGCCTCGTGGACGTGGAGGTTGACGAGTGGGGAAGTGGCGCCCGGTAGAGAGAAGAGGTGGGTGGGGTCGGAGGATGGGTAGATGGAGGCGTGGATAGTTGTGTAGCCTTGTTCGAGGAGGGTACGGACCAGCCATGAGCCTATGAATCCGTTGGCTCCGGTCACGCACACGACTTCTTTAGGGTTTGCTGCTGCTGCCGCCATTTTTTTTTGGTCTTGGAAAGTGTTGGCCGGGAAATATTTTAAATAATATTTTTTAATCAGATATCAATACAATTATTTCAACTTATTTTTTTAATTTGAATAACTGATTTTTTAGTGCATCTACTAGAACAACTAATTATTTATTAAATAAAGTTTTAGTTTATAAGTTTATATTTTTTATGGTATAATATTTATTAAATAACTAATTTAAATTATATATTATAAGAATTTATTATTATTGTTAACCTCTCTAATTTGATTTATTCCATTATTAAAGTTAAAATTTAAACATTAAAGACTTAATGTCTTATTTCACTACATTGAAAATGTTTATATAAAATCCGATTGATTATTACTTAACACATACATCAATTGTGTAGTTTTTTTCTCTCTCTATATGATTTTAATCTAATTAATAATTGAAAAAAGTTTTGATACACAGGCAGTGTAAACTTTAGTTTACACGTGCCATTTAGTTTTAGGGATTAAGGTTTTAGTTTAGGGTTTAAGGTTTAGGTTGTAGGATTTAGAATTTAAGATTAATATTTAGAATTTAGTGTATATGGTTTAAGGTTTAGGGTTTAATTTTTTAAGGTTAGGAATTTAGGATTTGAGTTTTTATAATGTAAATACACATGTTAGTGTAAAATTTATTTTCCACAACCTGTGTATCAAAATTTTACCCTTAATAATTAAACAAATAAGATATCAGAGAATAGTTTATAATCGTTCGTATAGTAAAATCTATAAAAGAATCAAACTATAATCTTATTTAAAAATTTAAATTAATTGAATTTTAATTCGATTAACATTATTACTATTGAAATATTTAAAAGTACATGAATTTAAACATATTTTTATACATAGATTCATTAATTGACCAAATGATTAAAAAAGTTCACGTTATTTCATCTTGTATGAGTTGAAATTTTGACATAACATTAAGAATATAATTATCTCTCTACTTCATAAAAAAACATATTTTTTGCAAAATAATCGAGAGGGAATTAAGGTAAAAAAAAACAAATATACAAACCTTAAAAAATCCCGAATCTCATGTCACATTGCGAAAGGAGATATGTTTAACCAATAGATGAAAAAATTATTAGCATATTTTGTTTGTGATGCGGACTGAACACCTTTTAAAGCAAAAGGGAAGCCAAGATTGAATGGAAATCATACGAATATCTCTGTGAATAATTCATATGAACATGTTAGTAATAAGCAAAATGAGCATAGATCACATCAACTATTAATATTTATCCTTTTTTTCATAAGAAAAATGGTATGCCGTTACCTGTCAACATTAGATTTTTTTTCCCACATGGAACTTAACCCCAGATTAAGAAATCGTGAAGCCGTTGGAAGAAACACGTCTTTCATTTGTTTTTCTTTTTGTTTTTTTCTTGCTAAGGTCGCATTCGATCTAGGAAACTATCAATGTCAACAAATGGGGAATTCGTTCACAAATCTTTTTTGGTCCCAACTACGAAATCCCCCAAAATCTGCCATCATATGCCATGCAAGAAGCAATCCCGTATGGATCATACACGTCCGTCACCCACACCGGCGGCTGCCGTTCTTAGTGTCACAACTTTTCCGATGGTCATGTTCACTTCCCCTCTCCGAACATGTTGTATTTGCTTTGGTGGCAGCATGAATAGCATGTGGAGTTCAATTGCTTTGTTCATGGTTCTCATGACAACTCAATCGGATTCGCAAGTAAGTGTCTTGGAAGACGAGTGTTAGCTAGATTTGCCAAAGCAGAAAACCAAAAACCACCTTCCATGGAACTAGATGAAGATAGTGATGAAGTTCAACGCTCAAGTTTCGTGTGAGCCGATTTTGCAGATCATCCCTAGTACCATCAAAAGCATGTCCTCTCGGCCACCATTGTTTGGGGTAGTTGGACAGTCTTTGAACAGATGGATGATTGTTTCCTAATGTGATTAAATTGAGCAATTATCAGTAATCTCTATGCCCCGCCGAGCAAGAAAACGAGTGGAAACTACGGTATCACACGCACGGTTGCGAATGCAGTTATGGTATTGTAATTGCAGATGTAAATACTGTCGCAATTTTACAATAGTCGACTAAAAGGGATTAGATTTCAAAACTTTAAAGAGTGCAGGGACCGAAAGCATAAAAACCATAAAAATTGAAATTGCATCGAAATAATAAAGTTGAAGAACAGTGAAAAGGAAATTGTTCCTCGTTAGAAAGTTACAGATTTTACAAGTTTTTTTTTTTTTTAAAGTTTCATTTTAATTTCAATATGTCCTCTTTTATTAACGCATTGTTTTAACATCTGACACCCAAAAATTAATCAAATTCAATAAAAAAATTAAAAGATTAAAACTGTTTTTGATAGAAAGAAGAGATTAATTAGTGGTGCAAAAAAAGGAAAAGGGAAAAAAAGAAAGAATTTTTATTATGGAATTTGTAATTGGAGTGGAGAAAGACTCTTCTTGTTGTTTTGTTCAAATTTTCACTTTTTCTTATCCTTATAGTTTTGGGGTTTACCTTTAGGCTGAGAAAAAGAGACAAAAGGAAGAGCTTCACAGAGAGAGAGGAAGAGAGACATAGAGTTGCCAGGGAGAAGGCAACTGCACGGAAAATTGCTAAAGAGTCCATGGATCTTCTTGAAGATGAACAGCTAGAACTCATGGAGTTGGCTGCTGCTAGGAAGGGAACACACTCAATTATTCATCTTGATCACGATAGCTTGCAAAATCTTGAGTCATTTAGAGGTAAATGTCACTTGATTTGCATTTGTCTGGTTAGCTTTATTTAGTTTTTTACTTTGACTGGTGATCATTTTGGATTAGATATACCATAAAGTTTGATGTTACTTGCTCCACAGGACATATCCCTAAAACTCTGATGTTACTTGCTTCTTGGGTGTAATTAATATATACTCGCTCTTTCTTGAGCTTTTTTCTTTTTTGCCTTCAACATTACCATTTGAAAGGAAATACTAGATGCCACTAACATAGTGAATGTTCTGAATGTGGCGGTTAGAATAATTTTGTGTTCCTTCCAATGAACAACTAGAATAGTTTCTTGGTTAGGAGGAATATTGTGCTAGCTGTACTAATAATATATCTATCACTTGGATTTGCAGAAAGATTGTTATATGTTTCTCTTATTTTTAATAATTCTTAGCCTTTTCATTTCTTGATGGGCTGTGTTCTTTTGCTATCTAATTTGACCCCTGAGTAACTTTGAACTGATAATAATACTAATAGTTCTGTTTTAGATTCTTTAAGCCCGTTTCCCCCCAAGTCCGTGCAATTGAAAAGGCCATTTGACATTCAACCATGGATTGATTCAGAGGAGAATGTTGGGAATCTTCTCATGGTATAACATACTGACTTGTTTTTTATCTGCTTTAAGTTACATGTCTATTGATCTTTATATCTTTTGAGTTTGGTTCCTAAATGATTCAAGGTAAAATTATAAATATTGCAAGTTCTATTTCTAAAGCTAGAAGGACTAATAACACAGTTTCCTTTATCAGGCATGGAGATTTTTTATTACTTTTGCTGATGTTCTCAGACTATGGCCTTTTACTCTTGATGAGTTTGTCCGAGCTTTTCATGACTATGTGAGTACCTGATGGAATGCCTTGTTTTCTGATTTTCTTTTTTATTCAGCTTGCTATATGTGATATTCTTACAATTTTGACACCAGGATTCGAGGTTGTTGGGTGAGATTCATATTGCTCTTTTGAGACCAATAATAAAGGACATTGAAGATGTTGCAAGAACTCCAGCAACTGGATTAGGGATGAATCAATACTGTGCCGCCAACCCAGAAGTTGGACACCCTCAGATAGTTGAAGGGGTAAGTGGCGTTACATGATTTTCTTGTTGCTTATTTTTTATTGTTGCTGAACCTTTTTGCGTTTGTTGTTTGCTAGGCATATTCCTGGGGCTTTGACATCCGGAATTGGCAGCACCACTTGAATCCACCGACATGGCCTGAAATTTTACGCCAATTAGCAATCTCTGCAGGCTTTGGACCTCAGTTGATGAAACATAATGCAACATGGACATACATGGGTGATAATGATGAGGTTCTTGTAACTTTATTGCAGCCCTCTCTTTTTGCACAATGATGCTCAACTTCTCTCTCCTATAACAGTATTTAGTGTGTGTGTGTGTATTTTAATTTATTTTATTTGTACCTGCAGGGTAAAGGTTGTGCAGATGTAGTTTCTACTCTACGCAATGGTTCAGCAGCTGAGAATGCATTTGCATTGATGCGCGAAAAAGGTCTGTTACTTCCAAGAAGATCAAGGCATTTTGACACCCGGAACTGTCAAATTTGCAGCTTTTCATGTTCTGTCACTGGAGGGAAGCAGTGGATTAACAGTTCTAGAACTTGCAGATAAGATTCAGGTGAGTTTGGATTGTGTTCCTGCAGGTGTCAAATTAATTTGTATCTTTTACATGCCTTTTCCTAAATTATCTGTTTCATATTAGAAATCTGGACTTCGGGACCTCACAACGAGCAAGACGCCAGAGGTTTCTATTTCAGTTGCTTTGACGAGGGATGCAAAGCTTTTTGAAAGAATAGCTCCTTCTACATATTGTGTACGACCTGCCTATAGGAAAGACCCTGCTGATGCAGAGGCCATACTCACAACTGCAAGGAAAAAGATACGGCAATTTGAGAATGGGTTTTTAGGCGGAGAAGATGCTGATGAAGTTGAAAGAGATGAGGTGGAAAGAGATGATGTTGAAAGAGATGAAGACTCTGAATGTGATGTTGATGACGATCCTGAAGTTGATAATATAGCTACTCCTTCAAATGCAAACAAAGACGCTGACTACCCTAAGGAAGACGTAACTTGTTTAGTAAGTAAAAAAGTCTCTGCCTCAACTGATGAGGCGCTGGATGTTCCTGCTGAATTTGACTAGGATTTTCCATCTTTCCCTTCAAATACTGTGAAGGATAGCAATGGTCTAAGTAACTCTGGACAATATGTTGTTGGTGATGAGAATGGAGCAGGCAATCTTGATCAACAGAATATTGAAATTGATGAAAGCAAGTCAGGTGAGTCATGGATTCAGGGTCTTTCAGAAGGCGAATATTCTCATCTTAGTGTTGAGGAGCGCCTTAATGCCCTTGTTGCTTTAATCGGTATTGCAAATGAAGGGAACTCTATTCGTGCTGTGCTTGAGGTAGATCTTTAACTAAACTTTTGTCTGATTGTGCTGTTGCTTTGATAATAAAGGCGCTTATCATTTGCTTTTTTGTAATTTGATTTATGAATTCGTAGGATCATCTGGAAGCAGCAAATGCTCTTAAAAAGTAAATGTGGGCTGAGGCTCAGCTGGATAAAAGTCGTGTGAAGGAAGAAACTATTATTAAAATGGATTTTCCTTCTGTGATGGGAATCAAGGCCGAAGCTCAACTGCCTAATTCTTCCCTGGAGGGCAGCCAAAGTCCATTTCCTGTCGCCAATAATAAAAATTAGGAGGCATCTCCGGGCATTCCAGAACATCAAAAACCCCTGCTATGTTCACAAAATGTTCAGAATGACCTCAATAGTTATCCTGCCGAAAGGACCTTGGTAACTCAAGAAGCCTACTCCGCTCAGCAGCTTGGATATGCCTCAAAAAGATCACGCTCACAGTTGAAATCCTACATTGCCCACAGAGCGGAAGAGATGTATACAGGTCTTTACCTCTTGGCCAAGATATTAGACGCAATAGATACTGGCAGTTTGTTGCTTCTGCTTCTAAAAATGATCCTTGTTCTGGCCGGATATTTGTTGAATTACATGATGGAAATTGGAGGCTGATTGAATCTGAAGAGGTATGCTATACTACTTAGAAATAGAACTTTGTTGATATATGTTGCAATGAATTGCTAGACTAGTCTTATGAACACTATAACTTTTATAGCTTATATCTGATTATTTTTAATAACGCATTTGATCAATTTCTCCGTAGGCCTTTGATGCTCTTTTGGCATCTTTGGATGCACGAGGAATCAGGGAATCCCATTTACAGATAATGTTGCAAAAGGTTGAATCCTCCTTCAAAGAAAACGTTCGCCAGAACATGCACTCTGCCAGAGCTATGGTCCGAAGTGGAAGCTCTTCTGAAAATGAAGCTTCTGAAATAGATTCTGCCAATTTCGACAGTCCTAGTAGTGGGATCTGCGGGTTGAACTCTGATGAACCGGAGACATTACCTTCTTTCAAAATTCAGCTTGGGAGAAATGAAAATGAGAGGAAGTCGGCCATGAAGAGGTACCAAGATTTCCAGACTTGGATGTGGAAAGAATGTTACAAGGCCACAACTTTGTGTGCCATGAAATATGAAAAGAAGAGATGTGTACTGCTGTTGGCTGTTTGTGATGCATGCCTTAGCTCTCATATAACGGAGGATATGCACTGTAGCTACTGCCACCAGACGTTCGAGTCCACTAACTATAGTTTTAATTTCTATGAACATGAGATTCAGTGCAAAGAAGACAGGAAGCTAAACAACAAGGATAAACGTACTCTTGATTCTTCTCTCCCCATGGGAGTAAACTTACTAAAGTCCTTTTGTGCTCTAGTCGAGGTGAATTAAAACTGCTCAACTTTGAATTTCTTATATAAAATGGAATTTCTTTTTTTTCTTTTAAGTTCGTCTCAAATTTTCCCTTGGCAGGTATCTATTCCGCCAGAAGCACTTGAATCAGTTTGGACAGAGAGCGGACGAAAGATGTGGGGCAGGAAGCTAAATACATCATCTTCCGCGAATGAACTCCTAAAGGTTTTCGTTTATTTGAAATAGAACAAATTCCCCAAAATGTTCCATTTAATTAAGATTTATTCTGTCCCTGGTCTCACCCCAATGTCATGTTCGTGTTGCAGCTATTGGCTCAGCTCAAGACTGCCATAAAGCGAGATTATTTATCATCCAACTTTGAGACGACGAGGGAGTTACTGGGTTCTTGTCCTCCATCAGAGAGTGATTCTTCTACTGATTCGGTGCTTCCATGGATACCCCAAACCGCTCCAGCTGTAGCCTTGAGGCTTTGGAGTTTGATTCGTCCATCATGTACGTAAAGCAGGAGAAAGTCGAACCTTCGGAGAACAGGGAAACTAAAGCAAATATAGTAAGTGGTTTTTAATGCCTTCTACTCCCGTCCTTGTGTCCACGGGTATATTTTAATGTGACCTATCAAATGGTAAGCTAACCGTTCTTTGTCAAATATGCAGAAGCTTCCTTCGAGAACCTCTTCTTTCGTCAAGAATAAACAGCTCGAATTAAAAGAACTGGGCCAAGAAGAGCCTATAAAAGAAGAAAACTTTGCTGACCTGAGTAACAGTGGTAGGCGGAACAACTATAAACGTGGAAGACGCACTCGTGAACAAGGATACGGTCGAAAATGGCAGAGGAAAGCTTCCGGTTCCAAATGTGAAACCGGCAAGCAAAGTGCTAGAGAAAACAATATTTTGAGTTTCCACCTCAAACAACAAATGGTCAGAGTTCTGGACGTGGCCGGCGAACTGTCAGAAAGAGAGCTGATAGGAGAGCTGCTAATAGAACAACAGTGGCTCGGATGGCTGATATGATTAAACCCAAGGCCAGGGTAGTATCTGTACAAGATTTGGATGATGATGGACATGGCCAATCCTCCCTACAGTAACTGTAAGGAAGAGGAGTCGGATGACAATGGGCAAGGCAAAGGAATTGAGCAAGGAAACTGGGAGCTGGAACTTTAACGGCGCCTCTAACGGGTGGACTCGAGAGCAAATTGAAGCTAGCGATGATGACGATGATGCTTATGAAGACGATAACGGCATTGAACATATGAGAGATGAAGATTCTGATGGCGATTTGGAGATGAGTGGTGCATCGGAAGAAGTAGCAAACAAAACTAGAAACGACGATGGCTCAGGCTCGGATTCCGAAGATTATAGTGATTAAAATGTTGCATGAGCTGCATCATGTTATTTTTTGGTCGAAATTGCAGCTTGAAAGGCGACTGAACGATGATCTCAAAATGCAATTTCTATAGGAATAAAACTTTGATACACATTTGTTTAAAATTAATTTTATACGAGTTTGTGTATTTACACTATAAAAATTTAAATTCTAAATTTTTAACTCTAATCCTAAAAAACTAAACCCTAAACCTTAAGCTTTATACCCTAAATTCTAAACGTTAACCTTAAATTCTAAACCCTACAACTTAAACCCATAAACTTTAAATTCTAAACTAAAACATTAACTTCTAAAATTAAAAGACACGTTTAAATTAAAATTTACACATCTTATGTATCAAAGTTTTTTCTTTTCTATATTACCAATTTTTATTTTTAATCGAACAAAAGTACCCTCTAACTCATCATATTACTAATTTGACATTAAAAAATATTTTAAAATAATAGCCCCTCAGCTCTTACTTCAAATGAAAGGGCCAGCTCACTTTTATGGTCTTAGCCTTGAAACCCCATGAATAGGGGTGGATAGGAGATAATTTTGTACTTTATTTTCAATACTTGTAAATACAATTTTGGGAATTCCTATTAAATTTTTTGAGGATTTTTTTTTGTCTACATACTCATCTGATTTTCGTAATTTTCGGTTAATTACTATACTAAAAAAATAAACATAACTTAATACATTAAAATAAATACCCAACATTAAATATCTAAAATTACAAACATAAAAAATAAGTTTAGTTTTACCAAGCAACAAACAAATCATTTCAACTATAAAACATGATTAAATATTAATTGTTAAAACATAACAGTCTGCACTACCTTTAAAAGAAAATATGTAACTAATAATCTATAGTTCCAAATCATGATTTGTTTGTTTTAAAAGGAACTGGATTCAATAATCTTTCCGACCATACAAATTACCTCTTCTAATTTTACTAGTACGATTTATGGTGAATTTTCGAAGTCATTGTTGTTTTTAAAAACAATATGTTGTCTTTTTCTTCTGATCTTTGCTCAGTTAAAAATTAACAATTCCTAATATATAACTCAAAACCGAGAACCGTTTGTTTTAAACGAATCTAGAGTTTTGTATGATTATGAAAACATAAAGCTCACTTCCTAATTTATCTTGTAGAATTTTTTGTGATTTTTCAGAATCATTGCTAAATTTTTTTTTAAGAAATCTGCTGCCAAATTTTTATGACATTTCAACATTCAAATATTCATATCATTTAGAATACATATCAAAATCGACCATCGTATATTTTAAACAAAACTAGGTCAATTAATGGATCTCAAATTCTTGTCATTTTTAATATATTATCCCTAATAACATTAGGGTCAAAGAACTAAATTTCAAAATTCAAAAAGTACAAAAATTAAAATTAATCAAATTAGAGCATAAGAACTAAATTCACAACTTAAGCATAATATAATGACTAATAACAGAATTCGAGCTTTTTGAACAATCAAAAACCCTGCCACAAGGACTTGCCTTGGCAACCTAAAGTATGCCTTCCCACTCGGTTCACACAAAGTTTCGAACCACATTTGCATATACCATGAACGAACCACATTCACAACACATTATGAGTATGTCTATGTTACTCAATTCGAATTCAAATGCGAGCATCAAATATGAGTATATGACATTTGTAAGTTCATTCTTTTCTAAAAAGTTTTTCCATGTCCAAATAAGTTTCAAACATGGGGTACTTTGATAAAACAAGAACAAACTAGGACTAACTATCCATAAATTCAATATCAGAAATCAAAGTCCACTAGCACTGTAGCGTACCAGAACAATAACGGTGAACAAGAGTTGGGACTTGGGAGTTTTCTATCTGGTGAACCTGGTACAGAAACCACAACCTGAAGAACACTTAATTGAGATCACAACATGATAATCTCCAAAATTCAATATATTTCCACTAGCATTCTTACCAAAATCGGCACAAACTCAGGCAAACCAACAAAAACCACAACGACCACCACATGTTTGTGGTAACAAGATTCCGATTGAAACCCATGACAATAACACAGAAGATTCACATGAATCACATCAAGAAGCAAAACTTAAGTTAAAAGAAAGCAAACTGCATCAAGAAGCAAATTGCACATGAAAATTTCTAACAGACTATGATACATTATTTCATCCCCAGCCTAGTTCTTTTTCAAACAAACCTTAATAAAATAAAATTTGCGGCAGCAAAATCTTTCTTTTTTTGGATCACCTAAACCTATAGGTTATGTAGCTAGTGAAACTGTGCATATAATCATGTAAGCTGCACATGATTCTAAATGAACATATAATTGCAAAATCATTAGGAGGAGCTAACATAAAAAAAAAAGCTGCTTAATAATTTCTACTACATATTACTAAAGAAAAGGATTGCTTTAAGAAAAATAAATATGAGTATGTCTCTCCGTGATTCTACAAGTATGACAATGTAGAAAAGTCAACCGCAGATGTCATTAGTAAAAATGCAAGATAGGCCAAAGGGATGCTCAAAACAAAGCAAGCCTCCACAAAAAATCAACACATTTCACACCAGTTTTGATTCATGATCTTGGAGCACAGAGACCATAAATATCAATATTCATATCACCATAACCATAACCATAACCATAAAGCTTCTTAAGTTTCATATTGCAACCCACCTAAAACTTTCTTGAAAAACTGCAAGGCACCATGATATAAATGTATACCTTTTAACAACTCCTACCTTATATCCATCCATGAAAAAATGTTGCTTAGCATACAACTAACTGTTCCATTGTACTACTAAAAAGTTTAGTTTAAACTCCTTGGGAGATTTCCCAACATGCAAGCTAAGAAGAATAAAATATTCTTCTGGACTTACCAACTGTTAGGAAGACACATGTATATAGAAATTCTTTCTACATATAGCTAATAAAGAAAACAGAAGTGAATAGTTACGTAAACATTTCATGAAAAAAAAATCCAGAATTTCATGATACTCAGTTTAAATTGTTAAGACTTCCATTAATAAAATGTGCAAAAGATACATAAGAACTCTGCCTAACATCTCAAGATTTTCTGTATTTATTGATATATCCCTGCAAAACAGAAAAAATAATGTCAATTTTATGAATGAATCACATTAAAAAACACCACTAAATAATAGTTTACTTAATTGATAGATTAAAGCAATATTGACACTTTTTTTGGGGGGAGGGGGGGGGGATCTAGTTTAGTTGGAAGAAGGGGATTGGTAGAAGAAACAGAGCCTTTATTTTATAAAACTTGCACAGTATAGTGCCTCTGAAATTGAAGACTCACCTCAACAAGTCTTGCTATTTTTGGTTGGGATGAAGAAAGATATTGCTTAACTGACTCGATGGTAATTGGAACCTGATGAGGCTGTATGCTGCCAAGAACTTTGTCAACTGCTTTTTTGACTATTGTATTATGAGCATCTTTACTGATATGACCCTCACGCCAACTTGGTTTCAACAGTTCCTTAATTAAATCTACAAGAGCAGCATGGAAATGCCTCGCTGCTTTAGATTCTTTTCGCAAATCCACATCTGCCTTATGCTCAACCTCAGCATCTATTTCATTCTTTTTTCTAACCCTATCTACTTCGAAGTCTTTTTGGCATCTAGTCTCGCCTCTTCTATGTCTGCCATCATGATCTGTATCAATTTTATTTTCCTTTGAAATGTCTTTGACATGGGAAGCAACAGAGGAAATCTCTTCTTTCACCGAAGTTCCATTTTGCATCTCAACTGCAGAAGTTCCATCATTTGCATCAGTTGTTAGCGAATCTTTTCCAGAAGTGTAGCAATTATTGTTGACCAAATTTTCATGGTATCCATTACGACAAGATGCTGTTCTTTTATCATCATTTCGTTCAGGCATCAGTGGCCCCGTTGATGTAGAATCACCATATACCGGTGGATATGCTACATTCAAGAGTGATGGACTTGGATTGGAGAAAGAAAATTTAAGAGACATCCCTCCTGCATTGGACAAATCAATGCTATCACGAACGGGATCATACTGGCTTTGCGGGGATGATATGCCAGAGGTGACATAAAAGGATGAACGAAAGGGTACTGAAGGTTCCCAATCATCTGAAGAAATTTCTATTCTACATTCAGAAAAGTGCAACGGATGATCCCTGGCAATATCATTTACAAGATAATTTTCAGGTTTAGAATTAGTGAAGGGGGAACGGACTTGCAGAAAAGAAGACAACCTGAAAGTATAACGCTCACCGTCCTTGTCCAACATCTTTTGAGTACCAAGAGAGCATGCAATTGAAGAATAATTTAAAGGCAATGATGCTAGGCATGTTGAGACACAATGAGATTGGTTCTCATTAGATCCATTGCCCAATGGCGTTACTGAGCCGCTTAATGAAGATATATACCCAGGAATAAAACTGTTCCTGAAGGTAGATGTAACTTTATCACCCAGTGAAGCAGGCTTGGCATAATTATCATCAGGCAAATTCTGACCTATACCAGTTTGCCTTACATCCTTAGGTGGTCCCAAACCATCTATAGATGCAGAAAACTGCTGAGAAACGGAGTAAGTGCCCATAGATTTATCCTTACTCTGGAACAAAGGGAACTTATTGTTTCATGAAATAGATGCAATATTTGGTTTTCATCATGACCCAATGGCAAGATTCTTTCTGAAAAGAACTGAGAAGATAATCCGGCCATATTTACAAATGACGAAGGCCGTTTATCAGTAGGAGCAGTAGATTTTGATCTTTCAGCAGCACTTCTAAAACCTGATGCATAAGGTTCTTATTAAAATTGCATGTAGAGAATATTCTGGATCTCCATAATACAGAAAATATTTATTACCTTCATCAAGCTCAACGGCTCTTTTCCCATCTGCTACAGCTACAGCTTCCTCAGGCTGTTGCCCAGGATTTTCCCCACCTTTTATGTGAAGAAATCTACATGAACTTCCTTTGATACACCATCCTCTAGCGAAGAAGTTACATATAACCGCAGGGCGTTTGTTCTCACTATTAATGACAGGGGACAGACTCCCAGCACTAATCTGAGAAGCAGCAGACCTGTGAAACATATTGATTAGTAAATCAATGAATGTGTAGTCTTTGGAAGGCAAATTTCAAGACAAGAACTTAGATTCATTCTATGTTATAAAAGGCATAAAGATCTCACCCCACCTTGATTTTATCCTCCTCTTATCATTCTCTGTTTGCAAGTCCATTTCATTACTTTTTTCCTCAAAACCTAAACCACTCTGAACTCCTTCACATGAGTGATTTCTGACTGGAATGGAATTAATCTCTTTGACAGCAACCTCTTTAGTCTGCTGATCAAGATAGTTTTCAGGGGCTTTTCTTTCTAAAATGATTTGGGCATCTTTTCCATGAACCATATATTCTTGAATTGCCTTTTCTTTTGCAGCCTGTTTTCAGATACTGAATACTTGGAGCCATCATATTTTGTGCATAGATCCTCCTTTTGAGTTGTTAACAGTTCGTTTGGAAAACTAGAAAATTTAAAATTAGCACCACCCTCTCCCACATCAAGGGTTTTAGAGGGTATTCTTGTTCCACAATTTGCAGGAGTACTTAACGAATCTGACCCAAGCTGTCCATCATGCTCCCTGGACTCCATAACATTAGTAGCATCTACATGGAAGAAAAAGTCAATCAAGATGGCAAGAAACATCCATCATTTCCAGTCACACTATGAAATAATATTGAATAAAATACGAAGTCTTTACATTTTCTTTTATTGTAATCTGGAGACTTTAACAGATAATCACCAGCCAAAAGAAAGAGAAAATAGATTCAAGTGCCTGCACTGCTTTTTCAAATGCAGTACTGCAGGAACAGGTTAAAGATAGACCAAATCTGCTGATGGAGGTCAAAGCACTGTACAACAGTGTGTTAAAGCTAACTGCAAATCACAAAAATGGTTGCAAAATTTCTCAAAATACTAAAAATACTTAGGTTCAATTGAAAAGCCAATCTATTTGTTGAATAAATGTCCAGAAAGGAAAATCTATAAATCTTTTTCCACATTGAAAATTATTTTTTTTTTTTAATTTCCTTTGATCCACACTACAATCTTCTAAAACCATCCATATTTTTTTTTAAATTCAAAACTTTGAACAGATGCAAGTATTTAATCTCCTACTAGAAAACTCAATGGTCATAAAAATTGAAACAATTCAAAATGAACCAACCCAAACTTCGATTGACTAACCATTTCGATTCAAAGAGCCTTGCAAATCCTCTTCCCCTTCTTCTTCTTCATCGTCATCGATTTCCATATCGGAGCTGCTCATTTCGCGCTCGGCAGTCGAGGCGACGCGGCTTTCATCGTCGTTCCCGGCGCGTGGGGCGACAGACAGGTACATCGGCGGAGGAGACCGAGGGGTGAAAGTCGTGATGCGAGTCTCTGAGCTGCGCGTGAGCTTTATTCGTGTTTTGCCATCTGGCCGTCGATCGTTCACCTGGCAAAGACCCTTTCCCGCTTACTTATTCACGCGCGTGCCTCAAAGACGATAAATTAATTAACCCATCTCTTTGGGCCACTGTTGGGTTTTAATAAAGCATGATCTGTTATTTGGGCCATATTTTATTCTAAAAATATGGTAAAAAGATATCTTTGAGGTCCTCTTAGTTTTAAAATTGTCTAGCTTAACCCCTTTCAAAAAAAAATCGAACAATTTATTTTTTTAATTTCAAAAAGTAATAAATTAAGAAAAAACTAATCACAACGTTAATTTTCCATAACTTTACATAATTTTGATTTACATAAGAAAATATTTATCATCAACGTTTATGCATTATTTAACCACTAATATTTAAAAAATGTATAGATTATATGTTGATTTCTTTTAGAATAAATCAATTAAAATTATATGAAAATAATAAAAATATTAAAATCATAATTAATTATCCTTAATTACTCATTTTTTAAATTATTTTAATTCTTTTCTTTCATGATATCAAACTGAAAATACCCGGTCCATTTCCCGGGTTGCGCTTTACATCGTCTCCCCCGCTACCCGGTTATACACTAATTCTTTTGAAAAGGATAAGGCTTGGATTTTCATTTCGCTCTTTTAGCCCTATCCATGACGGCAAAACTAGCAACAGCTTCACCTCTCTCTTCCTTCACAATTCGCTCTTCCATTCCTTCCTTACCCTTCTTCTTCCCCAAACCCTCGAAGAACTTTTCTTTCCGCCGCACATTCCGATCCCTCTCACCCAAATCCAAACCCTCCGACATCGACACCTCCTTCTTCGACGACCTCAACCCCGAAGAAGACGTCGTTTTCGACCCACCGACTCCGCCGGAAGGGTTCATTCCGCCGCCGGCTTTCGACGACGGTCCCGAGGAAACGGAGGACGAGATCGCCGCCGCTTATGAGGAACTATATGGTCCCGCGTACAGCGGTGTCTCCGTTCTGGGCAACGATGTTTATGCGATGGATTCGAAAGTGAAGAAGACGAGTGCGTTTGGGAAAGTTAAGAAAGAGAAAGTAAGGGATGGGTTCGAGGAACGAGTGGTTCAAGTTAGGAGGGTTACTAAAGTGTTAAAGGCGGGAAACAGTTGCATTTCAGAGCCATTGTTGTGGTTGGTGATAAGCAAGGCCGAGTTGGTGTTGGGAAAGCTAAGGAGGTTATCGGTGCTGTTCAGAAATCAACTACGAATGCTAGAAGAAACATCGTTACTATTCCCATGACAAAGTATTTGACTTTCCCACATCGGTAAGGAGTTCAATTTCTGCAGAAAATATTGTGTTGTTTAGTCTGTATAAATGATGCATTTGTTCTTTAGTAAAGTTTCTGTCTTGGGATATACAAAAGATTATGTTTTTAATGTACCCGTTTATTGTATTCGTGTTCGATACATATTTCGACATTGGACATACTCGATATTGAACATATACTTGTCCAGGATATGAGTAACATAGGTTCATCTGTGATTCCCATTGAACTTGTTTTATTCCATTAAAAGTGGTCTCTTGAACTCTTCGTGTATGGTGATTGTGTGTTATGATCTATGGATTCTATGCATTGCATTTTGGTCCTTTCTGCTGAGCTTGAAATTCCGTAATCAGTATGCTTAACGAAGCAAATATATCTGAATGATGGTGCTGTAATTCTTATAATCAAGGCTGAGGAACTTGTTGAAGCATTTATAGCCTTCAATACTTTGCAGTTGTTCTGTCATACCTATTCCAGATAACTCATTAGGATCATATATATTTTCTGTTTTAGCTTCACCGATTAGCCTAATATAATGGCAAAAGATGGATTGCCTATATGCTTTTTGTTAATGCCGTTGGGAAATGACTGGCAGATCGGATGGTGATTATGGGGCAGCAACGGTGATGCTCAGACCAGCTGCACCTGGTACTGGAGTGATTGCAAGGGGAGCTGTGCTGATTGTTCTTGAAATGGCAGGCGTTGAGAACGCATTGGGCAAGCAACTCGGAAGTAAAAATGCCCTTAACAATGCTAGAGCTACAGTTGTCGCCGTGCAGAAAATGAAGCAGTTCTGAGAGGTTGCTCAAGAACGGGGGATTCCCATGGAAGAGCTGTGGAAGTGATGGTCACGGAAGCAACTTCACCATTACTCTCATTCTCTTCCAATGTCGATACAGTACCTGAGGCTTTGGTAATGTAAGTCAACCAACCACAAGATTCAAAGGTCTTGTAAATTTGTTGATCATGATTGATGATTTGCCTTCTTAGGGTTTTTGAAAGTTTATTTCCAAGAAATGTTTAATTGAGCTTCTATTAGAATTTCTCCTTTCCATCATGTTCTTTTATGTCTGTCAAAACTAGATAACTTTGAGAACTTGCTATTTATCCTGATATTCGTTGATAATCTAAAAGTATGAGCCAAGCTAACCTAGTGACTCAGAATCTTGTCCCGGCTCCTGGGCAAAGTAAGGCTTAAAGTTAAGGATCTAGCACTGCAGGCTCGGTTAAAATTTAAGTTGACAAGTATTCAAACTACAGGGACTAAAATTGTCCTTAGATAAAAAAATTAGGGAACACGACCCGCCCATGTCCTTAATAGCTGGCTCTATCACCACGGTTAACAAGGTTGCCTAATGCCTACAACGGCCATGCCCGTTTTGGAAATGCTTACGGCAACCACCTCATCAGAGACATCGAAACGGAGGAGGTGATGGATTCTGAGACAAACCCCGGTTGCTTAAACTGAGAACAAGGCACATCGGATTTTTGTGTACTTGAGGCTAGATATGTCCCATGCAAAGCACCAGGCCTGTCTTACTACAGCTACTAACATGGGAATAGGGGCTAACCCTAACAACCGTATACAGCAATAACACTAGTCCAGTTATTTGTAGACAATATTTAAGGTCCGTTCAGGAACAAGGTTGAGACCAACTTTTGGTTGCTAATGGTGGTTTGGGGAAAAGCTGCGCCGAAGACACAAAATACTTACCATTCCAATCAGCTTTTGCGCTGGATTTGATCTCCAAACCAAGCTTTTGAAAACGTTTTGAACTTTTTCTCAAACCACTGTTTTTATCGTTTTTACTTTAAAATCCCGTTGAAATCTCGTTCCTGAATGAAGCCTTAGAGTCGGACAGAGACAACGATTTTGCATCTCTCTGTAGGAGCTCATCAAGCTTGTAACATCCTGAAAATTGTGGTGTTTGTAATATTCAGAAGATCGTATCCGGCATGTCTGTGGTGGATGGTGTGAATGTACGATGATTTCAGACAAGCTACCTTGTGATGACGGATGGTAGCATTGGAGCTTTGTTTTGCAAATGGAAACTCGAAATTCCATCTTTAGATAATTCAACGACATATCAAATCATCAGCTTGTTTGACACCTAGTCAAAAATAGCCTTCAACGTTTGATTTTTTTTTACTTTAATTCTTATTTTTAGTACAAACAGCCGCTTAACGTTTTATTTTCGTTCAAAATTCACTCTCAACAGATGGAAATCGCCAGTCAACGGTCAACCCCTTCGATGACGTGGCATGTCTGTGGCGATGCCACATGGCACTTTACTGATATGGCATATATATTTTAAAATAATTAAAAATTTTATTTTAAAAAATATTTTGTATTTTTAACCAATCATATGATGTCATGTGACACTTTGCATATGTGGTATTATCTGGTTGATTAAAAATATTAAAAAAATATTTTTTTTATAAAATAATTATATTTTGTATTTTTAACCAATCATATAATGCCACGTGGCACTTTGATGACATAGCATTAGCTGGTTGGTTAAAAATATTTAAAAATAATTATATAAAAAATAAATAATTGTTTTAAAATTAATTATTTTTAAATATTTTAAAAATATTTATAAAATATTTATTTGAAAAAAAAAGAATTATTTTTATATTTTTTAACCAATCAAATGATGTCACATGGCACTTTGTTGACATATCATCATTTGATTGGTTAAAAAATATAAAAAGAATAATTAATTTTAAAAAAATATAAAAAATAATTATTTTTAAATTTTTTAAGAAAAAATTTATGATGCCACATCAGTAAAGTATCACGTGGCATCACCATATCATCAAATTGCGTTGATCATTAGTTGATTAACAGTTTTTATCTATCGAAAGTGAATGTTGAACAGAAATAAAATATTAGGTGACTATTTATATAAAAAAATAGAAATTAAAAGGACTAAAAGATTAAACGTTAACGGCTATTTTAACTTTATGCCCTATAATTAATAATCTTTGAACTGTTTGAATCTTATTCCCTCGGGAAAAATATTGGATTCGAGGCCTACAATTCATTAAATTCCAGAAAATTTGTGCCAAATTGCTCCTCTTAAGAAAACTTAAGCCCAACAAAAAAGGAAAAGCTGCAACGATTTAACCTCAATCGAAATTTGATTCGAGTTTTATTTTCAAAATATAAATTTAATTTAATATAAATATTAATTTATTAAAGTTCATTCAAATAAATTTATATTATATATATTATAGTTAGAATCCACTTACATATAAATATTAATATAATTTTTTATTATTAGACGAATGTAGATTTATAGATGAGATTATCTTTTTTTTCTTAAAAAAATCTTCATTTTTAATCACTCTCATCAATTTATACTCATTCAATAACTCAAAATCACTGGTAAACTAAAAGGTTTTATATTGATTAACTGAATCCTATATCATACTTTTGTATTACAAATATTTGGCATATATTTTGAAAGGGTTTTGCTATACACAACCTTAAAGGCTGTATATAAGAAATATTAGATTCATATCATTAATATTTATTTTACTTTTCAATTGAATCTATTAAAATGTAATTAATTATATTTTTAAAAATAAATATCGATAATTTAGGATATCTAATGTAATTAATAATCGTGCAAAAGGGTTTAGGTTTTAGGGTTTAGGACTTTATGTGTTTAGGGCTTTATGATTTATGGTTTAGGGTTTATGTATAATGGTTTAGAGTTTTATGAGTTATGGTTAGGGTTTAGTGTTCATGGTTTAATGTTTGGGGTTTATAGTTTAGTCGTTAGGTTTTATGATTTATATGGTTTTAGGTTTTATGGCTTAAAGTTTAGGGTTTTGGGGTTTAATTACATTAAATATTCTAAATTAATGATGTTTAATTTTTAGGAATATAATTAATTTAATTTTAATAAATCCTTAAAAAGTAAATTTAATATTAATGATAAAAATCTAATAATACTTATATGCAACCCTTAGAATCGTGGATAACAAAAACCTATTTTAAAAAGATAGAATTTACATACTATTAAGCTTAATTTTAGATTATTTGAAGGTGGGTTATATCTCATCGTAAAAGAAAACATTTTTATTATACTTTAAACAAAGAATGTTTGATTATCGATTGCATAGTTAATTTCAGAAGTGGCGTTAATGAAATCATTGTGTATTTTTATTTAATTTTTTTTAAAAAATAGGTTTTTGCTTTGAATTACTAATTATATATACATTTAAGGATGATTTTATAATAAACATCATATATTATTGTGTACTACTAATTATATGTACCGCTATATACTATTCATTATTTTATGTTTTTAAAATCATGAGGACTAAACTGCTTTTCGTTTAATAGACTTATTATTGGTAATTGTATGGTTAGAAAGAGAAATATCTGCAGGCATACAACAACGTATTGGGCCTGAATACGCCGGTCCTTTGGGAATTCTTCAAACTCTAGCAGATGGAACAAAACTGCTTTTCAAAGAGAATATTTTTTCATCTAGAGGAAATACTCGTTTATTTAGTATTGGACCGTCTATAGCAGTCATATCAATTTTACTAAATTTTGCAGTAATTCTTTTTAGCTCTCGCCTTATTTTAGCCGATCTCAATATCGGTTTTTTTTTATGGATTGCCCTTTCAAGTATTGCTCCTGTTGGACTTCTTATGTCAAGATACGGATCAAATAATAAATATTCCTTTTTAGGTGGTCTGCGAGCTGCTGCTCAATCGATTAGTTATGAAATACCATTAACTCTATGTGTTTTATCAATATCTCTACGTGTGATTCGTTGAAATATAAACTTTTATTTTCCCTATTCCTTTCGTTCTAGAAAATAAGTTGAATGGATTGAATAGTTATCTTCGTTTTTTATTATCCTTCAGTTCAGGTTGATAAACTAAATTAGTTAGTTATATATGAGTGAAAGAAAACAGTTTATAAATTCGCAGTAAATTAAACAAAATAATTGAATCTCATTTACTATGTACAAGAGTTAAGTGGAAGAAAACGTAAGCGAAAGTAGTCTTTACCCCAAGGCGGGTTGATTAGTCAATATAGCTTGAAGCGGGCTCAAAAGATCAACCGTCTAGAGTTTTCGCTATCCTTTGTATGGATTCCCATACATGTATTGCTAAACAAACGGGGGATTGAACAAAAAAAAAACGAGTGGATGGTTAGGAACACAAAAATACATAAAGGATTAGTAACGTAGATTATGTAAATTATAATAAAAAAGAGACTTCTGGATAACATAAAAAGAATACTAATCGGGGCTTTCAATTCGTAGAAATGACTAGGCCGTATTCCCCACGATTCCGGTTCAGAGTATGCTCCTATCCGCCGATTAAAGTAATGACTATCAGGAACGAAATAATCCTTTACTATTTTTTAGTTTAAGCCTCATTCATGGTTTTCTCATATCCGAAAGAAGAATAGGAACGAAAAAGAAACAATAAAGAATAAAAAAATTCTTTTTTGTTCTTTCTTTCATAGATAGAGAGCTCTAATTCGTGTCATGATTTATGAGCTAATGTAATGTTTCATTTTTTCGTAATCGAAAACAATGGGTTGAAATATCTATTGATATTCTACAAGAAGTATTTTATTGAAGGCTTAAGTTATTACTCAACAAATCGAAATTTAAATTATTAACGGGCGAGATCAATTCAGAAGCATTTTTTTTTATTCTGAAGAATATAGCAGACAGAATTCCATTGGTATAATTTTGGACCTTCCAATCCATCTTTTCTCTATCTATTCTACAACCATACGAAGATAAATAATATTGATTCGGTCCTTAAATTTATTTGTGACCCAGAGGAGCCGTATGAGGTAAAAATCTCATGTACGGTTTTGGACTAGCGATGGAAACAATGATGTTATCATCGACTATAATTATCTAACAGTTCAAGTACAGTTGATATAGTTGAGGCGCAATCAAAATATGGTTTTTGGGGATGGAATTTGTGGCGTTAGCCAATAGGGTTTATCGTTTTTCTAATTTCTTTCTCTAGCAGAATGTGAGAGATTACCTTTTGATTTACCAGAAGCCGATGAAGAATTAGTAGCAGGGTATCAAATCGAATATTCAGGTATCAAATTTGGTTTATTTTACGTTGCTTCCTATCTAAATCTCAACCATTTATGCGCTGGAGAGACTGTTTCTTATTTTGTGCCGAAGCTATTTATAAAGCACAGGCTGAAACATGTGAAATCAAAGGGCATTGCTTGAATGCTACTGCAGGTACATGTGAAGAAATGATGAAAAGGGCCGCGTGTGCCAAAAAATTGGGAGTTCCTATCGTAATGCATGACTACTTAACAGGTGGGTTCACTGCAAATTCGACGCCAGTCCTCTTTCTGTGACTGTAACAACTACTTTTCAACTAATATTAAAGTTTGCTTGGTTTATGTTTCGAGCTTTTGTTGTCTTTTTTATGTGTTGAATTTTTGTTTAGGCTGTTTATGTTGGAACTCTTTTAACCTAATTATTTTTTGAACTGTTTATGAATAAAATTGTTCTCATGATAAAAATAAATAAAATGATAAAATTTTGATACACATGTTATTATACAAATTTGTACATTTACATTATAAAACTCAAATTTTAAATCTCAACACTTAACTCTAAAAACTAAATCATAAACTCTAAAATCTATATCCTAAACTCTAAATACTAACCTTAAATTTTAAACTCTTCACCCTAAAAATAAAATTTTTATTTACACGTGTGTATTAATTTTTTTTAAAAATAAAATAATCACACCACCTGTCATATTGGATCAATATAACATCAAATTTTAAATTAGAGGATAAAAAAAGAAGCAAAGATCAAATAAAAATATTTATGATCGCTTTTTTTAACATCATTTTATGATATGTTTACTTTTATTAGAAAAGGGAAAGATATATCGTCACCGTCCGATACTTGGACATCATGCGCACATGGAGGTGAATTAACCTATCAGAATTTAATTACATGTCACATTCATGTCATAAAATTTTCATATATAAATATACAACGATCTTTCCTCATTTTCGCACCATCAACTTCCAAAATCCCTACCAACCAATAAAACAATTTAAAAAAACCCAGATTTCTTCCCTTAAAAGTTCTTAACTTTTGACTTCATTTGAAGATTTTTTTTAATATTTATTTATGAAGTTTTAACACTGGGATTGTTCATAAAGGGACAATGAGTGGGGGTTCAGTGGGGATTCGTTCTGGGGGTTACGGTTTTTTAGATAAACAGCAGCAAAATGGAGTTTTGCCGATTCAAGCCCCTTCAACTACAACAAGAACTAAACCATTTAAACTGTTCAAAGAAAAGGAATCATTGGATCTGCAAGTTTG